>CAAKHG010021090.1:0-12085 GCA_901007715.1 Dactylopterus volitans
AAGAATGAAACACAACTGTGACACAAGTTTCCCTTTAAACTGCCACCGGAGCTCAAAAATAAACTCAACTGGTCCTCTTTGTATGCCATTTATATGAATTTTGCTTCAAAAACATGTGAAAATTAATAGGCATCATCGGAGGCGATGCATTCAGGACCTGCTGATTAACAGTACTGACAAATAATTCCTGTTTATCATTTAAATTTATGTGTAAATACAGATTTAAATGTCATTGTGATTACGTAAAGATTGATGTATAGCCGTGCTATACTGAAACGTTTCACGGTTAATATGAAAGTGTGTTAAAATGAGAAAAAAAAATACGATTACATTTTTTTTTCGTGAAATTTCTTTTTGTCATTTAAATTGACGCCTAAATACAGTTTTAGATGTCACGATGTAAACCTAAACCAATGGTAGTGGAACTCTGGAACGTCCCTCTGTTAATCTGAAAGTGAGTTAAAATTAGAAATAATCCGATTAAACTACTTTTTTCTTCCCATCAACGCGCGAGCAGCGAGCGGTAGGTTGTGTCGTGACGTCATCCGAGCGCGACGGGCAGCTCGAGCCGCTACGCAGTTGTTTGGATCCGTAAGAATTTTCCACCGCGGAGTGAATTCTGAAGAAAGTTGAACAAACTCGCATCAGGCCAGCAGAGTCTCGCGGGTCCGGAACCAGGCACGAACCGTCTGCGATCCGGATCGGGCTGCAAGTCTAGTTACACGCCCCATTTCGTTTGTTGGAGATGCTTTGGCGGCGAACGGCTAAGTGTTAGCATCATTAGCTTCGATAAGCCACGGTGTTAAATCATTCCGGTGTGTGTTTGGCTCGGTCCCGCTGATGGAGTACCCCGGAGGAGGTGGAGGAGGAGCGGCGGTGCTGAGTGGCAGCAACGTCCCGGCCTTCCTGACCAAACTGTGGACGCTGGTGGAAGACCCGGACACCGACCCGCTCATCCGCTGGAGTCCGGTATGCAGTTTCTCTTAGCCTAGCTGCACACACGGCTAGCGGCTAACTGTTTTGTACATCGGGGCGTTCAGAGGACAACGGAACTTTTTTTTTTTTTTTTTTTTTAAGCCGGACTAGCGGTTAGCTCTAGCGGGCGACGCGCGGAAGTAAAGAACGTGGATGATTTGCGCGTCACACGGTCGGAAACGTCCGCGAGCTGGCGGCGTGGCGGCGCGAGTCGGAGCCGCCGGGGAGCCGCCGCTCGCGTTCCTGACAGATAACCACAGATGCGGCGGCTGTCGGCAGCTGACGGCTGCGGAGGCGCAGGTGTGCGGCTGGCGCAGTTGGTCCCCCCGATGTTGCTCGGTTGATTGGAGAAGAAAAAAAAAAAGTGCAAGCGGGGGAGACAAAAACAGCAGCGAGCGTAGAGAAGCGTCCGTCCATCCATCCGCTGGTGATCGCTGCTCGGCCAGAGTCAGTCAAATGACAGGAAGCTCCTCGGTTTGGTGTAGTTCTTTAATAAAAAGGAACTCTAAAATGTAATTCAAAAGCATTGAACTGTGATACATGTTTCCAAGAAGGAAGGCACATCCTTGCCTCTCAGTTTTTAATTTCTGGCCTGCTTAGTATTCAGAGAGTCCGAGTGTTTTTTTAGCCTTGGCAGTTTTGTCCTTGGACCTCTTTTGCCCCCATCTGTGGACACAGGCCCACTTTGACCTTTGACCCTGCTGGCGTTCATCCTCACAGTGAAGGACACATTAGAAAAGATGTTAGTGCATCATCCCACGGAATATTTTTTTTACATCAGATGAAATATGAGATGAATTAGCCAGATAAAAAAATTCAACTGCATGAAAAAAAGTTCTCAAAAATAATATCTATAAAATATATACAATATATTCACATTTCACATGATAACAGTAATATTACAAGGAAGCTGAATCTTACTTTCAAGTAACATTACCTCAGTTTGAATAGTGGCATCTTAGTTTGAAGCTCTTCTACCATGTTCCACAAGGGGACGCAGTACAGAAACAGCCGTGTTCCACTGTCTATACACAGCGTCGCTTATGTTTGTTGTCGCCCTTTAAATAAAGCTTTGGGTAAAGTGATTATACTGAGACACAGTGGACAGCAGCGCACGAGCACCTTTTATTTTATGTGTGTATTTATTTCTGTACTTGTGTGGTCTCTGTGTGTCAAGACCGGAACCAGCTTCCACGTGTTCGATCAGGGTCGGTTCTCCAAAGAGGTTTTGCCAAAGTTCTTCAAACATAACAACATGGCCAGCTTCATCCGACAGCTCAACATGTGTGAGTATAAACGCGTGCTAAATCTCTTTTGCATAATTAGCGTGGTTGAAGGAGGAGGGGAAAGAGGCTGACTTCATCTTTTTCTTATTGTGAGAAAGGAATTTCCATGAATGTAAACATACATTTAATTAAAAACAAATGGGGTAAACATCATGTGTATTGTACTTTGCATTGTGAGTAGGATCTCTCTCATTCTTTGAGCTTGTTAGCCCATTAGCTTCCCATGAATTAACACTGCACCGTGTGTTTATTTATGTGCCTGTTTATTTCGTGGTTTTAGTTATGTATTTGTACTCTCCTGCAGACGGGTTCCGAAAGGTGGTTCACATCGAGCAGGGGGGTCTGCTGAAGCCAGAGAGGGACGACACAGAGTTCCAACATCCGTTCTTCATCAGAGGACAAGAACATCTGCTGGAGAACATCAAACGCAAAGTCACTAACGTAAGCCCCCGTGTGTACAGCAAAAAACATGGATACCTGCATAAGTACAACTACAAGTACGACATGTACAGCAACTGCAAACATGTTCACCTCTAAACATCCGCAATCACGTACACCTGTAAACAGCCGCAAACACGTACACCTGTAAACATTTGCAAATATGTTCACCTGCAAACATCTGCAAACACTAATCAAGTACACTTGCTAACAGGTACACCTGCGGACACTTGCAGACAGGCACACCTGTAAACATATACACCTGTAAACACATGGAAACATATACACCTGTAAACACATGGAAACATATACACCTGTAAACACATGGAAACATATACACACATGGAAACATTTATACCTGTAAACACATGGAAACACTTATACCTGTAAACACCTGCGAAGGCGCACCTATAAACATACTTTTAGGTGTCTTTTGCTGAGGTGGGTCTCATGGCAGCGGGGTGTCTGAACTATGATGCAGGTGTCATCGGTGCGTCAGGAGGAAGTGAAGCTCTCAGCAGAGGAAGTGAACAAGATCCTAAACGACGTCCAGCTGATGAAGGGCAAACAGGAATCCATCGACTCCAGAATCATGGCCATGAAACAGTAAGAGCTCGCCAGGCCACAGCAGACCACCCACTTGTTGTATGCAGCAGGATTTACAGGCTCAGGAGGTCACTTCACACAATTTTGTTGCTAGCTTTCCTTCCAGGCTTTAGTTGCGGCCACTGTGTTTCTTTTATCCTGTGCTGTGGATCATTGCGTTCAAACTTGTGAAGAATGGTGCTTAGCTGTTTTCTTGAGTGAAGTATGCGTCTCTAGACCCGTCTGCGTTTCCGACCGGTCATGAGGTGCTTAGCTAACCTTGCACAATCAAAGTCAGTAACCCCCATCGCCACACCACTGATGTTAGATTGCAGCTTTTAGGGTTTGTCAACCCAGCTGAATAATAGCCAGCTAAAGATACCCAGAGATACCCTCACCCACGCTGAACCCTCTGCCCAGCACAGGACCTCTCGGGTAAGTTAACTGCTGTGCTTTTGTTTCAGTGAGAATGAGACTCTGTGGAGAGAAGTGGCCAGTCTGAGACAGAAACATGCGCAACAGCAGAAAGTCGTCAACAAGGTAAACGCATCAGCAGAATGGAGAGAAATGGGAGCGGAGCCGTTGACCGTGGAACACGGCACGTGACAGTCTGATTGATCTGACTGATGTAATCAGTCACCTAACATTAACTTCCTGCAAGCGCGTCAGATGCATGCATGACAGGAGCACAGGAACCAGGTGTCACCCTGGAGGCATCTGTTAGCACAGCAGAGTGCAGGAGGCGCCCCATAATTCTTGCTAGTTAGCTCATTAGCTTAGCTTTCCACAAACTAACAACATCTCCGTCTCTCCCCAGTTGATCCAGTTCCTGGTGTCTCTCGTCCAGTCCAACAGGATTATGGGAGTCAAAAGAAAAATGCAAGTCGACCTCTCATACTTCTGTATCAAAAATACCACAAGGTTTACTACATTTATCAGAAAATTGAACACAAATAACACAAGGTTTATAATGAGTACCTCAAAGTTCAGTACAAATACCACTACTTTAACTACAGTTACCACAAAGTTTAATAGAAATACCACAAAGTCTACACCGAGTACTGCAACGTTTAGTACAATTACCACAAGGTTTACTACATATACCACAAAGCTGAATACGAATAAGACAAGGTTTACGAATACCACAAAGTTGAGTATAGAAATACCAAAAGGTTTACAACAAATACTACAAAGTTTAATACAACTATCGAAACGTTTACAATGAATACCACAGATTTAAAAAAAAAAATACTTCAAGGTTTACCACAAATACCACATTGTTTAATTCAAATACCAGAATGTGTACTACAAATAAAACTAATCTATTATACAAATATAACAAAAGTTACTACAAATGCCATAATTTTTAATCGGACATAACACAAACGTTGAATATTACGATCACAAAGTATAAAGGAAATACCACAAGTTTCATACAAATGGACAAGGTATTACAAATGCCACAGTATTGACTACAATTTAATATAAATACCATAAAGTTTAATATAAGTATTACTTATTTTTGGTAAGTCCCACATAGGTTACTCCAAATATGAGAAGGTTTACTCCAATACCAGAAGGTTAACTATGAATACTACAAAGTATAATACAAATAGCAACAAAGTTAACCATGAATAGCCCAAAGTTTAATAGAAATACCACAAGGTCTACCTCAGATACCACAGAATTTACTTCATATTTCTTAAGGAAGTAGAGCACAACGTAATCTTACTCAGAAGAACCAAAGAGCAGTGAGAGTCCACAACATCGGGCAGGAGATGAAGGCGCTCAGATCCCAGTGCAAGGAGGCGGGTGAAGACGAGCACGTTGGCGTGGCCCAGCTAATGTGGATCCAATGAAAGAAGATCAGGGTCCTGTCTCAGGCAGGGTTGTCTGTGTGCTCCCTTTATCGCAAACCCCTCCAAGTTCGCCAAGGAGGTGCTGGGCCAGAAACGCAGTGGGAGGACACGGACTGACACCAGAACCGGACATGTAGTGACCCTGTAGGGAGCAGGAGTTAGATGAGATTAGGAACCTAATAAACAACCGTCCTCTGAACAGGAAGTCAAGTTTGACATGGCAGAGCTGCGACTGAAGGAAGGCAGAAAGGAAGTCCGCAAAGCAAGGCCAAGCTCAGCTCCAGAACCCAGCAACATCTCGCACAAGTACTCAAGTACTGTCCAAATCTTTTCTTGCCACTGCGGAAGAGACTTCGAGTCATCTGGAGCAAGAGCCCAGAACCGGGTAGAGCGGCGGGTGGGCTGTGGATCCTGAGGGAGGAAAATTGTACCCAGATTGACCGATTTCGCGTCATCTCCCTGCTGTGTGTTGAAGCCAAGATCTTCTTCAGTGCCATTTCCAGTCGGCTGTGAACCCACCTGGTCAGGAGCAACCACACCACCACATCAGTCCAGAAAGGAGGACCACCGACTCTGGGGATTTGTTCTCCCGCCGGATCTTTAAGCATTTTAGGACATTGAGGAAAAGAAGAAGAGGAGAGCGATCTGATGTGACGGGCCTCAAGATGGCACTGGCCCAAGCGAGGAGAGCGATGGAGGCATAGCCGCTAGCTATCGGGACACAAGTCGGGGTCTGATCAGCCTCGGTTGGATCACCAGGAGGAGGGTGTGCGATGCTGAAAGACCCGAAGCCCCCGATGATTCCAGGAATCATCACTGTACATATGGAGAGGCGAGTTTGATAGAGATACCTCAAAATTTACTACAAACCCCACAAGTATAATGCAGATACCACAAAAGTTTCCACAAGTACCAACATTTTAAATGAAAATACCACAAAAGTGCACTGTGAAAACCGCAAAGCTTAGTGCAAATGCCACGAAGTTTAATGCAAATAAGCAATGTGGAATTCAAATGCCACAGACTTTGCTACAACTACCAGACACTACAATGCCGATACCACAAAGGTTACGAATATGAAAACCACAAACCGTAATGCAAATGCCACAAAGTTCAAATATCATAGCATTTGCAGTAAATACCACAAATTGTATTCTATTTTTAAAAAAAAGGATGGTGTATTTCCTTTCATGAGCTCATGTGTTCCCTCTCTACAGTCCTCTGATGCTGAATGACTCTAGCTCCGCCCACTCCATGCCCAAATACAGTCGGCCATTTTCACTGGAACACATGCAGGTAAGCGCCGCTCTGTCACTGGCTCACCTGGCCGATGTCAGAGGTCGTGTGAGCTCTACTTTTTTTCTTTTCTTTTTTTAACAGTGAAGCAAACTTCCTACCTGCTGGTTTAAATGGGTAAAAACTGTGAGAAATCACAAGTTTTCATTGCAGTACGTTGTTATATATATATATATATATATATATATATGTTATTTGAGCGATGCTAAATTTGCCGTTATTAAAAATGTCAGTCACAAGTTCGATTCAGTTGGGCTGCGATCAATATATTTATGTCATACCAGTTAAATACACCAGTTACATTTATATTAATGAAAACATAAATATGATCAGACACTACAGATATATACGCTGTTCTCAATAAAGTGCTGCATGCTCCTCACAAAGCCATCTAAGATGAGCTCCTGTGTCCTCATTCAACATTCAAGTCTGAAGAACATGATTGTGTGTGTGTGTGTGTGTGTGTGTATGTATATAAATATATACACACATTCTGATTTGCTATTTATTTTATTTGCTTCCGTTGTACACGCCGTCCGTTTGTCTGCCACTGCCATGCGTCTCCTTCAGCTTCGCATTGATGCCACTTGACAGTTTTTAGATGGATGCCACGTGGCTAAAACGGGCGCCCGCGCCACTTTTGTCGGTTGACTCCATCGGGGCATCCGACTTGTGTGCCAGCCGAGATGCAGTTAAAATAGAGTGCAGACTCCGCCCACTCGATACGCCGCACGCTGGGGCCGCCATTTCAACTTGAACTTATATGGCACTTATGAAGAGTAACAGCTGTTTACCGCCTAGTTCTCATTTCCTTTTGCTAAATTTCTGATTTTATGGACAAAATATTTCAAACCCCACCGAGCTGACTTCTCTCCAACTCTGTGGAAAGTCTCGATGGAAAAAATGTATTTCTCGTTCAGTCATTTCTGTATGTCGATGTTTAATTTTAGCAGCGGAACCGGTCCTGGGAAGCTCCCGCAACAAATCATATTTTATCTGTCTCCAGGCTGCAGCCAGTCTCTTCTCACCTGACTCCCCCGTCACCTCTGGACCAATCATCTCTGACATCACAGAAGTGGCCACGCCCCCAGAAGAGAACGTGATTAGCGTTTGGACAGACACAGGGTGGGAAACGGGTCGAGCATTAAGCAAAAGCTCGAGTTTCGTCATTGCGAGCATTTACTTAACAGCCAATCACTTCCTCGTCGACCTGCAGGGACACCCAATCGATCAACGTCAAAGAGGAGCCGTCCAGCCCCGACGTGGAGGCCAGTACCATGCTGGAGGGCGGGGCCACACCTGTAGACACGCCATTCTCTCCCACCACCTTCATCAACTCAATCCTGGAAGAACACGAGACACAGCCCGCCCAGAACATCTCCACAACCAATCCTGTACCAGGTAACGTGAACAAAAGGACTGTCCGAGGTTAAACTCTATAGATTCAGTCTCCACTTCAACGAGAGCATCAGAGGTTGGCAGTGAAACTTCTAGTCAGGAAATGCATTCATTCCTTTAGTTTGACCTTTCTCTCTCTCTCCTGTAGCTAGCTCAATTGTTGTAATGAGCCCCGCCTCCACTGGGCCACACCCACCAGCCCCTACGAGCCAATCGCCTGCCCCTGGCCCTGCCAAACCCGAGCAGTGTCAGGCCATTGCCTGTATTGACCGGTAAGTCTGTCGAGGCTTGCACCTGCCAACAACTGTCACTTGCTCATGCTAACAGCTGCTAACTTCTGTTACCTGTTGCTAACCGTTAATAATCTCTGCTGCGACTTGCTAACTGTTGCTCAATGATGTCATCGCCAACAGTTGCTAACACTTGCTAAAAGCTAACAACTCTCATGAACTGTTAGCAAATGTCAGCATGTGTGACTCATTCCTGCTACCTGTTATATTATATTAACTGTTGCTGACTCCTGTTGTTTTTTATTTATTTATTTTTGCTGACTCCTGTTAACAGCTGCTAACTCATACTGTCATCAACTCGTGCGAACTGTCGCCAACTCCTGATCACAGCTGCTAACTCTTGCTGTTGCTAACGGCTGTTTACAGCTGGCAACTCCTCCTAAAAGCTAATATCTCATTAACTGTCACCATTGCGTGCTAAGATTTGCTAATTCCTGCTACCTGTTGCTAACAGTTGCCAAGTCCTGTCGATAGTTGCTAACTTCTGCTAACTCCTGCGAACTGTTGCTAACTCCCGTTAGCAGCCGGTAACTTCTGCTAAGAGCTAAAACGGCTGCTTACCGTCCCTAACGCATGCTAGCATCTGCCAACTCCCGTTAACAGTTGCTCATCCCTGCCAGCTGTCTGCAAACAGCTGAAAGCAGCTGTTGGTGATGATGATGTCATTCTGTAGGCATTGTGTCGCAAGCTTGTGTGAGTGTGTGACGGCAGAATGAGCTCGGCTGTCCTATGTGCCTTCATCTGATGTCGCAGGGCAGGAGTGTCATTAAACCCCCCCTGTGCTTGCCTCAGACCCCTCCCCCCTCCCTCTGCAGGTGGACGCTCACCTGACGTCTGCTGCCTCGTTTCAGCACTACCCGACAAGTGAATCAGCCAAATTATCTTTGCACCTTTGACATTAGTTTTTAAAGCATAAGTCTGAGGATGTCCTGTGTTTCTCATTGTCAATAAGCTGATCATTCTGGGACTCAACCAACAAATAGTCTCCCCCATCGCCATCAACTCACACTCTAGTTTTTTTTTGTACTAAAACCCACCCATGAAAGCACGGCAGATACACGGTTTCTTCCTGTGGGCAGGAGCAAATTTAGAATGAAACCGTATACTTATGGGGAGTTTTTATGTGGGAGAGAGACTGTGAGGGACATATGGATGGATGATCTTCCCAAAAAACAATTTTCTAAACACACAATAATTACACATACCACATAATCTGAACTGTGGTTTGTCTATCTTTCTTCTGCCTTTCCCTCTCTCTGTCTCTCTGTGCCTGTGTGTGTGTGTGTGCGTGTGTGTGTGTGTATGTGTTTCAGGTCTGAACTGTCTGATCACGTCGAGATCATCGACAACAGCCTAGAAAACCTGCAGAACGTCTTCAACGCTCAAACGTTCACCTTTGACACGTCCCCCCTGATGGAGGTCAGTCTGCGGTCAACGCCACACGAGCTCGGGGCACAACGCTGCACAAGTAACACCGCGGGGATCGTTGTGTGGTTTGTGAGGCAGAACTTGCTCTGCTCCTCTCGATGTCGTTAGAGGTGGCCCTCAGTCAGGCGTCCACATCTCAGGGGCTGGTTGAAGCCGCCGATTATCCCTCCCCCCAAAAAAAGCAGCCTAAAGGGCTTTTCAATGACCTTCAAGGCACAGGAACAGCTGTCATGGTCAGCAGGACACTGAGCTGTGTTTTCAGCGTTGCGTTGATGGCGCCCTCTGCAGGCGGCTGCTCTGCCTGGGTCAGGTTTTATAGTGCGTAGATGTCATAACTGTTGAGCCTAGAAAAGTGTCTATTTTTAGTGTTTAATACAAGATTTGTCTCAGTGGTACTATGAGCATGCATCAGCTCCACAGGGGTGTACAGCCATAAACTTTATCACTGCAGAAGATGAACATGTGTGCGATTTCCACTAATAGAATATTAACATGCCACATGACGTGTGTTCAGTTTTTCAGTACATCCTGTCCCTCTGGAGAGCTGGACCTCGACTCTTTGGACACTGTGAGTTTTTAATGTCTCTGCACTTCCTGTCCTGACAGGTCCTTACAGGTCCTTACAGGTCCTTACAGGTCCATACAGGTCCATACAGGTCCATACAGGTCCATACAGGTCCATACAGGTCCATACAGGTCCTTACAGGTCCTTACAGGTCCTTACAGGTCCATACAGGTCCTTACAGGTGTATACAGGTCCATACAGGTGTATACAGGTCCATACAGGTCCTTACAGGTGTATACACGTCCATACAGGTGTATACAGGTCCATACAGGTCCTTACAGGTGTATACACGTCCATACAGGTGTATACAGGTCCATACAGGTCCATACAGGTCCATACAGGTCCATACAGGTCCACACAGGCGTATACAGGAAAGTACAGGCGTATACAGGGTAGTACAGGCGTATACAGGATAGTACAGGCGTATACAGGGTATTACAGATGCATACAGGGTAGTACAGGTGCATACAGGGTAGTACAGGCGTATACAGGATAGTACAGGCGTATACAGGGTATTACAGATGCATACAGGGTAGTACAGGTGCATACAGGGTAGTACAGGTGCATACAGGGTAGTACAGGTGCATACAGGGTAGCACAGGTGCATACAGGGTAGTACAGGTGCATACAGGGTACAGGTGCATACAGGGTAGTACAGGTGCATACAGGGTAGCACAGGTGCATACAGGGTAGTACAGATGCATACAGTACAGGTGCATACAGGGTAGTACAGGTGCATACAGGGTAGTACAGGTGCACACAGGGTAGTACAGGTGCACACAGGGTAGTACAGGTGCATACAGGGTAGTACAGGTGCATACAGGGTAGTACAGGTGCATACAGGGTAGTACAGGTGCATACAGGGTAGTACAGGCGTATACAGGGTAGTACAGGCGTATACAGGGTAGTACAGGCGTATACAGGGTAGCACAGGCGCATACAGGGTAGCACAGGTGCATACAGGGTAGCACAGGCGCATACAGGGTAGCACAGGTGCATACAGGGTAGCACAGGCGCATACAGGGTAGTACAGGTGCATACAGGGTAGTACAGGTGCATACAGGGTAGTACAGGTGCATACAGGGTAGCACAGGTGCATACAGGTGTATGAACATTTGTTAATTCAGCACTCTGCTTGAGTTTGTTGCTGATGTGTCGCCTGACAATGATGTTCTTTCTTTAGCTGTTGTCTGAAGCAGCTCCTAAAGGAAGTGATGAAAGCAATAACACCTCTAACACAGGTAACACACACACGCGCACACACACACGCACACGCACACACGCACGCACGTGGCTTTTTAGCATAGGAAAATCTAAACGCTTCTGTGTGTCTGAACGAACATCACATACGTCCATAAGCACGGAGGTCCTGTGTTTGTTGGCGTCAGTTCCTGGTGACCTTGTGCCGCTCTCTGATTGGTCCAGGGAAGCAGCTTGTGCAGTACACACCTGTGCAGATTTCGGAACCAGCCGGCTTGGGCGAGGTCGGGTCGGATCTGCCGTCTCTGCTGGAGCTGGAGTCGGAGCCTTTCTTCACCTCCGGCCCGCCCGTTGATGACGCGGAGCTGCTGGACACTGACCTCTGACATGGCCAGGAAGGAGGAGGCGGAGACTATCGAACAGTACTGAATGTGACTCGGTAACCATAGCTACAGCACAGTCTGAGCACCAGCTCAGCGGCAGGAACACCTGACGGCACTCGCGAGTCCGCTGTAGATCGACAAGTCGTTAGAGGGTTACGTTTTTATTATGCAGACGTTATCGATCGTTATTAACTAGTTTATATACTTGTGTTTTCTTCTACTGTTTTTATTTTAGTGTTTGGCTTTTCTTTGCTTCAGTTATATTCTTTGTTTCACACTTAGTAAAAAATAAATAAGAAAAAAAAAGCCTTCAGAGGTTCTCGAGAGAACCGGGGCCACTTCTTCCTCCGCTGCTCCGGTTGAGGCGGGGCATGTCGTCACC
>CAAKHG010021092.1:8339-52886 GCA_901007715.1 Dactylopterus volitans
GCGGTTTTGGTGGAGTTGAACGACCTTCAGCCTGTGCACAGAAGCAAGAGTAGTAGACTGTGTGCGTGTGTGTGTGTGTGCGTGTGTGTGTGTGTGTGTGTGTGTGTGTGTGTGCGTGCGTGCGTGCGGTTTTTACACTCACATTTTGCATTCTTCTGCACTTTATTTTTGCCCTTCAGTAGTTTGGACCACTTAATGGATCGCCGCGTGAGCACAACGAGGTACTCAGACATCAGCTCCTCATATGATTCATAGTCGAAGTCCTCTGACCGCTCAAAGCCATACGGATCCACACTGGGCCAAAAATGACATTTAGAAATGATCAATAACTGTAATGAAACATGTGTCAGTATATCAAAATTGACAAGCTTTTACATCACAGCACTGCAAACCTCAGGACACTTTGATTGAGCCAATTTGAACAAGACGAGGTTAACCCAACCAAGAGCATGCGCATAATATACTGTATATTCATGGTGGTGCACAGGACATGCATGCTTATAATACTCTGTGTTTATGTGCTTTTCCTTATTTAACATTTATTGTATATAAGGCAATAGTTTAAACAGACTTCAAACTCTGGCAGCGCTTCACATTTGATTCCTAATTCTCAATATGTACATTTTTCGTTTTACTTACCGAGACCACCAACAGTGCAAGTAATTGTTGCGGCCGTTCTGTTTTTCAGTATTGTTTTATTGCAAGCGTTTGAGGCATGTACATACAATTTGCTGACAATTTTATCACTTATCTCCTTATTCAGGCATAGCCAGACTGGATAAAAGCCGTTTCATTGGTTTCGATGCTTTGTGGAGGAGGCGAAGATAAATGGGTAGCTCAAACTAGTGTCTTTAAGATGATTAGGAGGGTAATCTTTCGGCAGCTTACGTCTTTCACAAGAGAGAAGACTATTCTGAGGAAGAGGTGCAGCTACCACCCAGCCATGTGTGGGATGCGCCATCTCCTGAGAAAACAGTACTGTGCAGCAGGCTTTATAGTTTAAACTACCTCACTATGCATCTATCAAACACGCACCAGCATTTAACCGCGGTGCTCATGTAAATACGGGCCAAAATAAAGGTGTCATGATGTAAATAGTGTTCCTCATGTGAGGATGGCTAAACAAACAACAAGGCCGCATGTCGAACGGACCAGTTTGTGAACACGGTTCCAGGCTTTCAGCAGCGTTGGATCGTCGCTGTTGAAAAAGCGTAAAAACATTCTTCCTTTTCATTTCAAAAGCAACCACGATGCATCTTCCTCAAACTAATGCAGCAACGCAACCAAATATAATTCACTTTTGGATGAAAATGGTGGGGAGCAGTGGAGATTCTTGGCTTTATTGGTTTGTTTTAATGGCTGCAATGGGTGATTCTGCTGATCTGCACTCCAATATACTGAGAGTTTGCTTGTAATCCTCTGTCAAACACTGGTGATGCACCTTTTTTTTTTTTTTTTACATATATATTTCTATGAAATCTGGTGGAAATCTGGTGGACACATATGAGAAACATTCTTCTAAAAAAAAGGCAACACATGCACAGACCCTGAAAACAGTGACCGTCAAGACTGCGCCATCTTTTATGACAATTATGCTCGACTTCTGCAGCACTTAGCTGGCAAAACAAACTTTTAAAAAAAGCTAATTTTATAAACTGCACACCAATTCATTACAATATTTTTGGTTTTTTTTTATATATGTATAAATATGTATATATCAGGTTTATTCGCTTTATGAGGACAATCCGTGGAGTGAACACCCCCGTTCTCCTGCGCTCTCAGCCCACCGCGTTTGAAGTTTTCTCGCTAAACACCTGGGGGTGTCTCACGCCAGTTAGCGCGACACGTCGCAGCAAAGGGCGAGTTTTGTACTTTTCTAGGGAAGAATAAAAGCTAAAACAAAAAAAAAGCACTAAACTAAGCTTCCTTCCTCCGTTGCACGATCGACGCAGTAGCCCCGAGCCCGTCGCTTTATTTACTCGCTTTACTCACTCCTTAAAAAAAAAAAAGTTTTCACAGGCTAGCGGTTAGCTAAAAATCGCGAGTTAAGCTAACGTTACCTGTCCACTCGGTCTCTGGCTCCGCCGCCGGTGGAGCGGCTCCGCCTGCCCGCCTGCTCCCTCCGCTCCATGGCCTCCCGAGTGTCCCGTCAAATCCCGAAAATCCGTGTAGGAATCTCACCATGAATTCGCCGTATTGTTTTCCTCCACGATGGCAATTTTGTGTTGTAAAGTTCCTTTCTGCAAACACGAATCTTGAGGTGCCGGCAACTTGCGTTCACGCTCCCTTTAGACTTTGTCCTTTTTTTTCCGAGCGAAGAAATGGCACGATAAAGCAGTTTGCCCGGGATTGTCGCTTCACTCGTCTTAAAAACAGCTATAATAACAAACAAACTAGACGAACCATTATTTCGCTCTTCCCTTAAAGCAGTTTTTTGGTTTGGATTGTAACTATATCAATCCCGGCGACGTCTGAGCCATATGGAGGGAGCGGAGTTGTCATGGAGTTTTGTCGCCATCCACATGCACCTGCTGCTGCTGGTCCGCGCAACCTCGAGAGCACAACACCCACTCGCCCTGTAGTTCTACTAACAGCACGCAAACACGCCGAACGAGCGGATGCTGCCGCGGGTCATGTCATCCGAACACGGGGCAGGCGTGCGGTCCTCGCCCAGGGAAACTCCATGGAAGATCTCGGGCTTGTGACGTTTGTCCCAGGACATACGCGTCAATCAGACCTAATGGTGCGTTCACGTGACTCCTGTAAGATCCCACCGCGGAGCTCGCGTTGGAATTGATCGTGGCGTGTTCGCGGGTACCAAGGTTGAGTTTTTCAAGTAGCTGGATAGCCGAACACAGTGATTGTGTGTGATAACGTTTACAGTACTTAGGAGTGCAACTCATATGCCTTGGTAGCGGTTATATTTGTTTTAATCATATACTAAACATGTATCGATGTTTTGAATCAACCAAACGTTGCCTCGTCAGTGACAATCTACAGCGTAAATAGCAGCAATTTCCTAAAATAACAATATTAGGGTTAGAATTGTGGCATCGCCAATGGGACCTGAAGGCAGCACAGGTGGTAAATAACCACGCCCTCTCCAGTGCGCCGTGGAGCCACGTCGCACAGGTAGATGCTGCTCACCTGGGCGCCTGTTTCAGCCATCATTGGCCCTGTGACATACACTTGGCTTGGAATTCTGAACTTGAGTGTCCTATTCGGGGGTTTTAGCATCTTCAAAACTGCGTGCAAATTTGAGAAATATATAAGATAACATAATTATGTTCTAAAGAGAGAGTCTGGAGCAGGGAAGGCAGCACCCCTATTCTCATGGTGTGAGCTAAACACTGTTAACTTTGTAAACTCGATCTGCGGGATTGGAGTTTCAGGATCTTTGTCCCTGTCTTTTAAAAGTTGTTATCTTTGGATCACTGGATTTGTGTGGTAGCAAGTCACTCCTAACTCCATCCAAATGCAATTTTTAAAAAAAAATAATAATTCGAAGAGTTCCGGCTCTGTATCCACACACAGCCACTCAAAAACACCACCATAACTCTCACCACAAATGCCTGTCAGGATGAACCTTAGGATTGGCAGATGATGGATGATGTTGAGCTCGAGCTTTTATCCTCTTGTGAAAATACCCGAGTAAGTCCACATGCATACTCATGTGTCAGGAGTGGTATAATCCACGTTCTTTGATCCAGAGGATCAAAAACTAAGTTGGATCTGGGAATGAGATGAATATGTAATCACTGACATGTTTGGCCTGCTGAGTGAAACCATTCATCTGTTCTGGGCAAGCACCACCACGTCCTTTTCAGAAACCCCGTTTCTGTATAAGCGTGTGCTTGGCACTGCTTGTTTTTCTGCAGGAAAACTAAATGCTCTTAAAGTTTATACTCAAAAACTCCAATTCATGACTTGAGTGGGATAAGCTCACTCTTCTCTCATTATGCATATTTCACTGTGGGAGAGTTTTCTGTGGGTCTCCAACATGCCTTACGTTTTGATGAGTTGTGTTTTAATGAGGTATGTCTGGTCTATTTCTTGTTGTCCTCTCATATTTTGAGACATGTTCCACTATGATCAGTCTTCCTCACATCTGTGTAACACTTAAAAATAACACATGATGATTAACAAGTAAATTTATAGTTATATTGTATCTATTTCATTTTCACAATGAAATAAAAAAAAACCTTTAAAGCCAGAAATCACATCAGTCTTTATACAAACCAATTTGAAATTGAAAGGATGCATTCTAGTGAATAAAAATACATTTTTTCAACTGCAGTATTTGTAGCAATTAAACCTCGATAAATTCTTGGTCACACAGTTGAACAGCTGTCGGTCATTTGGAGATTATCAATGACACCATTTAAAGATCTTTTTTTTTTTTTATCCTTATCATTTAATCCTCTGACTCCATATACAAATACACTAAAATACGTTTTATCGAGGAATCTTCTCAGAATCAATATTATGATAAATATACACATTTATTGTTAGAAATTATGGCAATGCAATTAAGTAATTGCATGGAAAACTACACTGTTGTTTCTTGCCAACACTATTGTGTTTGCTGTTGCATGTGTCAGGTGGCTGTTTTGCAGATATGTAAACTAATAAGGAACAAAAAGCAGCCATAACAAATGTATGAGGTCATTTAGAAACAGTGATGCCATTACTTTGTTTGCCCTCCAGAGAGCACTCACATATTTGTCTGACATGTTCTGCTTTGTACTTGTTTTGTCTCAAGCAAATTGAAGAGACACTTCTGAAATTGGTTTATGGTGTACCTTTTTTTTTTTAATGACTATTGGCTAATTTTTTATTTTTTTCAGTGATGTTTGAGTCGACCTCAAAAAGCCAGCATCTGTCGGGACTGCGTAACATTTTCCTCTCACCATCCTAGAAAGTGAAGGTGTCAGTAAACCGTATGATTTTGGGTTTATATGTTTGTATGACTGAAGGATCCCCATAGTTTATTGTTGTGTACTTCGGTCTTTCTTTTTTGGTTTCTGTCTGTCGTTGAGTGTGATCAGGTGATGCTGCAGCAGGGCTCCTGTCGTTGTCAAATATGGGCATTCTGGCAGCGACCTCCGTAAGTCTAAAACGTTGTGGCATTCCTGAGCATCGTTTGTCCGCCGTTGTTAGTGTATCCCCCTTCCCCTCTTCATCCTCCGTGTGTCTTTGCTGGAGTTCAGCCTGCGCTTCGTCATTTCCGGTTACTGTGTGAATGCTTTGCACCTTGACGTGTGGAGGACAGGAGGCGATGTCTTGAAAACCTGTGTTAATAGCAGTGGCGGAAGAGTCAGGCTGTGATGGTGGCACTGCAGCCAAAGGAGTCACAGTTGTTGGGTGTGGTGCAGATTGAAGGGAGGAGTGAGTCCCATCAGCACCTTGTTGAGCGTCAAATCTGCAAGCATGTGGAATAACATAAAGGGGCGGCCCTTCACGATTGGCCACAACTTCAGGTGGATCTGGGTCTTCTATCTCTCCTTTACCTATAAGGCTGCAGTTTGTATCTATAGACAATACCTCAGTTTTGGGTTTCGCATCGCATCTCCCTTCCTTTCCCATCTTTTCAAAGTTTGGCCTCTCCGGAGTCTCAAGTTTGTGCTCCTTAAAATATTGTTTAGTAGAGGACTCCACACATATGGACCATGCAGAATCACGGGGCATCGTGGTGGCCACGTTCCACGTCACCGGACCATCTCGCTGCAGAGCAAGACTGGAAGACTGTGGGGGCGACCACTCTGTTGCACAGCTAAAACAGAGCAGCTCCCGATGTCCATATTTCAACTTCTCTGGGATATGCTGATTTTCTTCCCCCGTTATCTCCACTTCACCACATTTACCTGAACTCCAACTCTTGACATCGTCCGCGTAAGTTTGAGCTTTTGTGCAGCGTGATGACAATTCATCCTCTTGATCGGAAGGCTGACCCCTCAGCTGCTGTATTTTCAACTTGCTCTTTTGCTCCAGGTGAGAGTTTTCTTTTGCCGAAAGGTCATCCGGCTGCTTTTGCTCTCCATTCGTTAGTCGATGTCCTGTCCCCTGCTGTTTTGCACCTTTCATCTTATGCTGTTTTTGTCTGAGATCAGTCTGATTCGCCGCCTGTGTGTGGTCTCCCCCGTGGCAGGTTACCCTCCATTTTATATTAGTCGACCCTCCGGAAGGCCCCTCATTTGTACACCTTAAGTCGTTTCCTTTAGATACCACAGCCATGGTCTCAAACTTCTCCAATATGGAAGAGAGGAGGATCCCTCTTTCAAGATGTCTCGGTTTGAACGGCTGTTGCTTGAGAGGATTCTCTCCCCTTCCCTTCAGCTCAGCCATGGCAAACTTTGTCATAATGTCCTGAACAATACTGCCTCTCTTCAGCCCGGGCTCTCTTCTACCTCTGCCCCACTTGTGCACATCTCTGTTTTGCTTTTGATTCTCATTATCTGCCACTGTTCTACTGGAGGTCAGGGTTCCTACTTCCCTTTGGTGGGTAATCGGGGGTTTGGGCGTGGACCTTATGAATTTGGATTGGAGAAGCTGGAAGGCGGTCAGACGCCGGGGTATTAAGTCTTCTGCTTTTTTATCTCCATACAGACCCTCTTTTTGCTGGTCGGACCAGCTTTTTCCTGGGACCTTCAAATTGATTTCAGCACTTTTTCTTTTAATCACTTTATGTTGTTCTTGGAGCTGAATGACTGTCTTGCGACTTGTCTGAGTTTCAGCCTGCTTCTTTAAACTCCCGGGACAGTCAGCATGTCTTACATTTCTTTCAGCTGCGGTACCCAACACTGGATTACCCACACCCATGTTTCTGGTGGTCCAGCTGGGGAGATCCTGTGTTAAATAATTCAGTAGATTCTCCAGAATCCCTCGTAGCACTGGACGGCAGTGGCGGTCCCTTATCAACTTCCTCAACATACTGGGATCAGGGCTGATGCTGGCTTTCTGAGAATCTGGTCTATGGAGAATGAAGGAAATGCAAAACTTAATCCCCATTACCAATGCGCAGACATGAATAGCTACAGATGTCAATAATGTAAGGCTGCAGTATTTCCAACAGCTTGCAAATTTTTGTTATTCGTGGTAGTTGACAGTGTGGGGTAGGTGTGTAACAGCGCAGGATAGTGAAAGTCATCAAAAAACGCCTCTAATTCTCATATGATTTACTTCATAATGATCAGATGCAGTAAAACTCTTGGAAAGGCGAATTCCAGTACCGCCTACACGAGTGTAAAATTCATTGTTTACAGTGTGCTCTCAGCACGTCATACAAAAGAAAAAATGGTAAATTTAGGATATTTGACCCTTTCATGTTGCCCATACCAGAAAGTAGGGCACTCCAAGAGGCCTCCACAAGGATTATTTTGTAGTATTACTTCAACAAAATATCAAAATGCATAGTTTTAACAAAACTAGACATTTTCTAGTGCACTGCAAGAGATTTAAAAATAAAAAAATCGAAGTGTCTCGCCGCATTGACTGGTTATGGCTGATTAGTTCAGGTGAGTGCAGAGTGCGTTTGGGTAAAATGAAGGCCATCCATCAAAATACATGTTGTAGCATAGAGAAAGAGAGACAGGGACTTCACATGTGATACATATTTTAGTTATTTTTAATGTTCACCACGTAGCGGTGATTTCGCAATTCATACCTACTAAGAAATCACTGTTAAAATCACTATTCTGCAACTCAATATCATGATGCACAAATGTCCAATCAGTACAGAATTACACATCTCACATGCGTTGAAAAGTTAGATACTCAAATCACAGTGGTGCTATTAGACCTGGACAATTTGTTTAGATAACCGCAGGAAATGCTTAGCTTACTTTTGAGACTAGGAGATAAGATTTGCACAATTTTTACGCAGACTTGGACAAACTGGATACAAAAACACAGCATTTCTATGTGCTGAATGTTAATGCAGGTTAGCTTTTAAACAGGAAAAGGTCAAAGACGGAAATTATCCTCTGGCTGCAATAATCTTCCATTTGCAGTTAAAAAGTTGCAGGGGTTTACTTTCCATGAGAATTTAGTACACCTGCATTCATACCAAATAACATAAGATATACGGTATGTGAAGTAGACACTGTATAGATGATTATGTAGAGACAAATGCTGCAAACCCACTGCCCTAACTGGTCTCCCTTTTCATGCCACTCTGCCTCACACGTAAAAAAGACAGTTCACGGTTTCCGATTCTTGAGAGATCTGTTGATAATGAACAGAAATATCAAGTGAGGAAGGGTAAGATAAGCGAGGGGAGGATAGGGTGCCACTTAAGACTATGGAGAAACTACCAAGGAGGACTACAGGACGGTGTGAGGCAGAGCAAAGCAGTTTTGTGTAGTTCCTCTGGCAGCCAGTAGGGTCTGGACCATTCAAGAGCATGATTACTTGTCTATGCACTTCTCGGCAGATGCTGCTTTGTAAAGCGCCTCTCCGAGCTCCTCCAGGCGCTCTCTTTTTTCCAGTCCCTGGTACAGACTTGAGGGAACCTGGCTTAGGCCGTGCACAAGGCCGTAGAGGCATCCAGCGATGAGGCCTGTGGCTTCACTCTCACCTAAGACAACAGAGCATTTTTACCGCAGTCTCATTGAGCAGACCGCATGTCAGTTCTGTGTGCCACATGTCTCACCTCCATGGAACATGGCTCGCTTACACAGTTCAGCCCAGTCGCTCCCTGCAATCAGAAGGGCGTCATAGGCTATCATAGGGGCATCGTGTCCCCTCCAGCCCGCACGTCCCTCTGAGCTCCATCGCTTGTACATCTATATGGAAAGTATCAGAGTTAACAGGACGCCGCCGTCCCAGTTTCTAACTGTGTTTGCATGAAAATTTGAGGTCAAACCTTTCCTCGTGTCAGCGAGGCCGGACTTACCTTGTCTGTCTCCTCAGCGTCATAGCGCTCAGGAAACACAGGCCTATCCTGTCCCTCCTTCTCGATCTCTCTCTCTTCCAAATAAAACTGCCACTTGGCCTCAAAGTAGAACCAGTTTTCCTGATACTCTGCACAGCAATACATGATTACACACGTTAATGCCATCTGCTGGGTTAGATCAATTCATCTGCTGATGGCCATAGTATCTAAAATATACTGCACTGTGTGGCCAGAAAAAAAACCTCTACAGATTCATCCATTAATATGTCTTAGATAAAAGTGCCAGTTGACCAGGACCTGCCATGTGTCGTATGGTCTTCCTGCAGTACTCCTCGGCTCGAGGAATGAGCTTCATGAGCTCACGGCCCCACTTCACAATAGGTTTCTTCTGAATTGCAAAGGATGCAAACAGTGCCGTTGTCAGGGAGCCCAGGAAACCTGAAGCCAGGGGTGACAACTGAAGTCTTGCCAGTGATATCTGAAACTCACCAACTTAGTACGGACTAAAATTGCATTGTGGTATGCGGATTGTAATCAGAGACGTGATCGGGGGAACAACAATAAGCACGGGGCTGTCGTATAGAGTCACCTGTGGGATGATTGTGGGTCATTCTGCCAATCTCAATGCTGACCTCCACTAGATTTTCTAGCCTCTCAGGTTGCCAGTATCTCATCCCCACGCACATGGCCTTAGCAGCTGCCCCAAACCCAGACCCTGTGCAGACACACCCCAAGGCACATTTTTATAAAACGGTGCAGTCATAAAATGATAAACTAGTTTCCAAAACCTCCAAAGACCTTTCTCATTGAAGGGTGTATGCCAGGCCAGCAGAAAGTTGTGAGGTTTGAGGTGAACGCAGCCCTCCACCGTTGCAGGATCGGGGGTCCTGCCCTGGAGAGACACCATGGCTTCAACATAGAGGCGCACCAGTTCCCGATACAGGTCCTCCAAACACCAGTAATCTGCACACACACACATACACAGAGCGACTAAGAGTCATTCATGATTGGCATGCAAGGCAAGATGAGTGGTGCTGCGGTTGGCTAAATTTAGCTTCAGCCTGGCAGACCACAGATTAGGACCAGCATACCTTTGGAGCTTGTGGAGTCACTTCCACACACCATGAGGTCAACTGGGATTCACGAGCAGAGCTCGCAGCCATCCTGCTAGAATTTTGTTTATGTGCGTGCTGTACGAGAGTGATAGAGAGAACCTGCGCTGACAAAGAAGCATCACTCCTAATTAAGAAGAGTGGAACTCTCAGTCTGTATACTGTCAAGTTGTTCATTGTGTGTATGAAAAGAGAGAATTGAAAAAGAAACGCTGATATTAAGAGTATTTATCCAGTACAATGTTCTTGTCTGGTTTCTGTGTGTATGTGTGTTTTCATGCATACTCGAGTGTCTGTCTGTGTGTGTGAGGGCGCATGCATACCGGAATGTGGCTAAATAGGGCTACCTAATCTCAAAAGATGTCATCACCTTTCTGCAGGACCGTTGTCATTGGTCAGCCAAATATGATACCGGCAGTTTATGGAAGAGTCTGGCCAACTATTGTTCAGTGAATGAGAGCGGAGGATCAGCTTTTCCAAAGTATGCTATTTTGGACTCTTCTGTCCTGGAAACTTTTGGCGACCCTGTGGGGCTTAAGATGACATTTGGATGAGGGCAGTGTTTCCCGATCCTGGACCTGGGGGGCCCCCCTAACCCTACATGTGTTAGATGTCTCCCTGCTCCAACACACCTGATTCAAATGATCAGCTCATCATCACCATCTGTAGAAGCCCGGTAACAACCCATTCATTTGAATCAGGGGTGTTGGAGGAGGGAGACGTCTGACACATGTAGGGTGGGGGGGGCTTGCGGACCAGGATTGAGAAACGCTAGATGTGGGTGTTCATATTATGGATTATGGTATGGCAGCAGCCTTTTTTTCCATTCAGGGGCCAGTAAACGATGACCAGCTTCCACTGACTTGAAGCTACGCTGGTCTTACTAAATGTGGGAAGAAAGAAAAGCCCAACCTAGGACCAGTCTATTGTTGTGGTTATATAGTGAGGGGTTTGATGGAAAAATATGTTTGGGGAGATATGTGACATCAAAATCAAAACAAGAGTGAAATTGTAATGTGTGAAATATTAAACATTTTGCGAAGACGAAATAGAGTTAGTGTACAATCTTGCAAGACTTCAGCTATAAAGCTGTCTCTAAGTAGGTAGAAGAAAACATCTTTGTCACTCTTCTCAAGATCAAATTGTGAACTTACCAGTTGTAAGTGCTTCTGCTGTGGTCATGTGCATCAGCGTTGCATCACTCAGTGGCCAGTTATCAGGGTCCAGTTTTAGGGCTCCCAGACCACCCAGAGAGGCCAGTTCCTCCTGGATCTTCCTGCCTGATGTGCAGCATTCCCAGTGGCCCTTCCTGTAGCCCAAGGCATCGCCAACCCCTCCAAGGAGCATGCCTGCCTTGAATTTCTCCATGATACTGGGATTTGCTCTTCAGAAAATCAGGACGCGTTTGCTCACACAGCTATCAGAACCACAGGATCTTCTTTCGAATAAAGTTCTCACACTTTTCCCCTTGAGGTAAATTTGGGCTCAAATCAAGTCCTGGACTCCTTTCAGCTGTAGCTATCCTCCACCATCCCAAAGAGGTCAGTCACGGAACATTGGGAAAACGCACTTGTCCCAAAACATCCTAAAACAACTTCAACCAGCATCTCTTAGTGTTCACATTGATGGGAGAATTTTGCTGAGACTGCTGCTTTCTGATGTAGAGCCACCACAAAATAGCTCCACCGCTTTCCCACTCAGTTGTCTTCTAGCTTCTCATCAGCAGAGTAACAAGCCTCCATCAGTCGGGTCACACACAGTCAAGCACCCACCGGATCAAGGGCGGCCAAGCACACCCACACCGGAGATTCATGTTAGCAACTACAGCTTCTTTGTGTTGGGCGGCGGTGAGTTCAGCTGTGATTTGGTGTCTCCTAAAAAGGCAATCCCCATGCCTCCAAAGCCTAACGGCTCAATGGCTGGGCGTGGGTTCGTAATGGGGGGCTGGTTGAACTCCAAGAGATGCTAATGTGCTGCTGGGCTGAGTGCAATCTTGTCAGCTGGTGCCGGACCCCATGGGAGCAGGATAAGAATGGAGCATCATTCTGACTGATACCCCCCACTCCATCCATCTGCCCCCCCCTCCCATTTAGGCTCAACACTCTATTTCACTTACTATTTAAAACTTTTTTTTCATGATCTCCTCTCCAATTATGTGTACTGCATCCAAGACCTGCCACCCCTCATCATTTTCTTTAATCCAAGTCTACCACCTCCTTGATTGACTCTTTTTACTACTACAGTTACATGTTATTTCCGGCCCTCGAGACATGCATGGTTTTCTCTTTTTCAATCTTCTGTTTGTTGATTGAAACATACTCAAAGTAACAGGAGGCAAGGCATTACCAGAAGAGCTCATGATGATATGGAGCTGGAATGCAACCTGATAAGACAAGTATTACCCAGTTGCAATTTTACATGCACTCTAAAACACAATGTAAGGCAGCGCTTCCAAGCAGGTTTTTTTTTTTGTCACAAAGACTCTTGAACCTCTTTGAAATCCGAGTACGTGCCCGGGATTTAAACAAATCAAGATGTAGATGGGTCAAGAGGGCACCTTATGACAAACCTCTTCCATATAGAATAGTGTAGGGATAGTACCACATAAAGTAAGGATGTGTAAAAACTTCCTGTGTTAAAACAAATATAACATAACTTTATGTAATGATTAATTCTAGTTCCAGATAGATTTCAGCCCCAGACACACTCATGTTGGTATTCATCAAAACAAAAAAGACACAAGTTTGTTCCTCACATCACAAACACCTGTCTGAACTAAATGCTGTCTTTGGAGGATAAAAACACAACATTAACGAGCTTGTTAAAAACAACATGCTTTATTGACAATCATTTCAGAAACCAATATATTTCATATATTGTATACTTTTGTGACAAAACCTTTTGTCATCACCTGTTTCCTAGCCTAGGAAAAATAATACTGTTTTGCAGACCTGTGTGACCAGAAACAGGACAGTTGATCACAGATTTGACATCTACAAAAAAAACGTACCCCTTTCGTATACTGAAAGATGTCAGATATTCCTGCATTCAGAACCATAGGCGATGTCACATAATTATGTCAGCATTAGTCAACTAGTGCCCCTGACCGCGATAAACCTGTGGTGTAACAAAATGTTGTGCACAAACAATAAGGTGTTGTCATAACACCTCTGGCATATGTCAGTGAATCAAGACATTATATGTAAGCCGGTTTCTTTGCACCTGCATTCAATCTGAATCTAAAAGTCCTAAAAAAAAAAAAATTAAAACTAACGCCTTTATCCAAATTTCCTCAACCTCTTAAAATTCAGCACTCAGCCTCAGATTCTATCATCTATCTAAATGGCAACTTGAGTCAGCTCATCCCATTTTGTTAACCGCTGACATGGCAAAGCAATTAATGCAGGGAGAGAAGTCATCCTTATTCAGACATGACGCATGGTTTATTTGGTGACCAAAACTACTGACGAGGCAAGATCGGGCCTGCTGGATTGCTGTGTTGATTAAAAAAGCGAGACACGTGCTAATGTCAGTACAGGACTGTGTCGAATGGTCACTGAGACGGGGAGAGGAAAACTCGTACCTGAGCTCTATATTCCTGTCACACTCTTTAGCCAAAACGTCAAATAGATTTAGCATATACCATTTTTTTTTTTTTTTTAAGTTTCAGGAGTACACCTGATTTCTAGGCATCGACTTATCCTCTGGCCACATTTATCATCACAGCTGGATTCGGATAAACGTCTCCCCCTGAACTTGTAACCACACCTAGTTGTCGCTTGCAAAATCATTGAGGTGCTGTACTACAAAGCCGCTCCTAGATGGCAGCACAGGTAGAGTAACGAGTGTGACCCGTTCTTTTTCTGTATTAGTTGAACGGTGTGTCACATGCCACTGATGCCCTGCCCCCACTCATCCATGAAAAGCCTCAAACTAAAAAAAAAACTCAAAACTGTGTAAACAAGGAACTGTCTGAATACTCTTGACCGGGATGTGTTTGTCTCTACCGTCAAACTAAATAGCTTAGTAGGTGCATACAGTGCTGTCTGAAAAAAAAAAGCCCTACTACAACAGAAAAAAGTGTAAATCAGTGCAGTTTGTAGAGTTGGCAAGTCATCACCTGGATTATAGAAAACAGTCAACCTGCCTGTCAGTTTCTCCTTGCACACTGCAGAACTAAAGTCAACCAAAAATAAAAGGCAGCAGCATTTTAAAGGGAGAATGCGATGTAATTCATGTACTAATTGTGAGTAAAAAGTCAATACCTGTCCTCTTAGCGAGACATTTTTGACATTTTGTTTAGTATTTTACTGTAATAACAGCCAATCTGTTGGTGCATAGCTCAAAAAGCATGCCGTTCCTGTCCAATTCTCAGTTTGAATACAAAACGAGGATCTTTTCACTGTCGCACGATAACGGTCAATCACATCATCTCGTAACTTCTCCTTGCAAGAAGATTAAAACTATTTAGCGTTGAATTATAAATGAGGTCAAAATGTTAAATCCTCCAGAATGCACACAAGCATACAGTGACAATGCACACCTTGTCTTCTGCTCTCTCGGATTGTTGAAGAGCTACACATTCACAGTCTCTGTGAAAATAATAATTACTTCGCTCCTCCTCCACATCCATGGTGCCGCTTCATACGAGCAAGCGAAAACATGCAGATCTTAACGTACTGCTCCATACAATAACAAGGGAAGATGCCACTTCCTACTGCATCTTCAACTGAATCATCTACATGTCCTGAAAGCTCACTCTGACTGTCCCTCCTCCTTGTGCCAAGGATGCAGGCCAGCAAGTTCAGTCCACAGCTGTAGTTCAAAGCCACACCCGTTTGTTATTTGCCCATCGGTGACATGGTACCATCCTTTCCGTTTTATAAAGTCTGCCGTTGACAGTTCGCTTGCAGTCATCGAAAAAGAAAAAAAAAAAAACTGTCCAAATTTCATTTTTGAACTCTCAAACTAAGGCATCTTATGCAGTTAGAAGAGCATTCTCAACAACGCCGCGGAGAGGCTCACTGAGAAGAAGTCTCTTTTTGGCTCAATTGTTTAAAAAAAAAAAAGAAGAAAAAGTTTTTAAAAAAAAATCCTCATTCAGAAAAATAAAACAAGGAGATATATGTTTGATCTTCACTGCATAAAAAAAGGTTGAACACTATGTCATGTTGCCCTTGCCCCCCATTACAATTGGCCGGGCAAACTCCACAAAGTCATCTATAAGAACAGGCCACGCCCCTAAGGAGAGAGTGGGGAAAAAAATTACTTCTTATGTATAATTTCATTAAAGTTTGATTCAGTGCAGCAGTGTCGAGTGGCAGTTGAGAAATTCACACCGGCCCCCTGCTGGATTGACAACTACATATGTGCAATAACCTCCTCCTTTCCTGCAACTGCACTGTTCTTTTTTTTTATTATATATACCTGCATTTGCACTGTCTGTGGATATGTATATTCGCAACTGCGACATGTACATATGTATACTTGTGTGTATATGAATATCCCTTTTTTTATATCTTTTGTATTTTGTTTGTCTTATATTTATATTTAGTCCACTTACTGTGTACACTGTATGCGTGAGTGTACTTGTATGTCTGTAGTGCTGCTGTCAACAATGTGAATTTCCCCATTGTGGGATAAATAAAAAAGGCATATCATATCTTGTCTTACAATTCATTTGAATGTTCTGACTGAGTGTTTATCTGTGTAAGCTCACCCTCTTCGTCGTAGTTTGACATGTCATCTGCAATCATATTGCCAAAATCAAGAAGGAGGTTCCATGTGTCCTTGGGAATTGATCTTTTGTGATGTTCCTGAATGCAGCACAGAAGCAGAGGAGAGACAAAAGAGATCATTAAAGATAAAACTCCTTTCCATTAAAAAATTGAATACAACAGAGCTGCATTAAATATGATCTGTAAGACTTATTTATTTTAATCGATTTTGAAACTTAACTTGTTAAATGGAGTTTGCAGTAATTCCTTATGAACTATAGCTTGTTGTGTTTACTACATCATGCTGTTTCTAATTGTTTTGCTGGTGGACAAAGTAAACTGAGATTACATATATATATCCTGACAACAGAAACATTCATTCATTCTCTGTCTTCTGCTTATTTCGGTTATTCCGGGTCGCGGTCGTGCTGGAGCCGATCCCAGCTGGCAACGGGCGAACGGCGGGGTAAAAACACCCTGGACGAGTCGCCAGCTCATCGCAGGGCCACATGAAGGACAGACAACCACTCACACTCTCACACACACACCTACGGGCAATTTGGAGTAGCCAATTAACCTCAGGAGTACCCAAAGAACCCACGCAGACACGAGACATGCGAATTTCACACAGAAAGAATCGAACCGGTGACCTTCTTGCTATGAGGCAACGGTGCTAACCACCGCACCACCGTGTTGCCCACAACAGAAACAAAGCTAAAAAAAAAAGAAAGAAAAAAAACCCTCTGGCACTCACCAGCAGGAAGCGGTTCCAGAGATCCAGAAACTTGAAGCGACCTGTAAGAACTAGATTCCAGTAGGCCACAGCCATCTCTAAGTCTAGGAAATAAAGGAGAACAGGATGGAATTTGATCAGCACCCTGATTAAATGGTGAAAATCAACTGGGTTGAAATTAAAACTTCACCCGGCCGACTGACAGTCATAGACAAGGTTCCACCTCAGTAATGCCAGACTTTACTTTGACTCCAATAAGTATGAGAGTTGTGTTGAGCCCAAAGTGCATGTCATATGCATGTATGGAGTGTTCCTGTCCACAACTGCAGCCATTCTGCTTTTAATCTAGTGTCTTTCATACTGCTGCAGCCATGTCAACTGTTGCTCATATTTGTGATTTTAAAACAATTCTAGCAAGAGGGAGGCAATTTCCATCCTTTCAAATCTCAGATACCAACCTCCTTTTCAACCTGATTTAATGGTCTAATTTGTTTTTCCAAATCTAATAAAAAGGAGCTTCTAACCGGACGTTACTCATGGTTATTCCAAGTTATGGAGTCCATTTATTGAGTGCTTCAAAAACCTGTCAACTCTTCCTCCAGACTAATAAATACCCGAAACACAAACTGTCTCTTAACTAGACTCCAATGGACAACTACCTGATAAGTCCCTTTAACCCATTTTTTCTTACACTCCCTTGTCTTGTGCTGTTTGGTCTTGGTTTTTGTGATCGCATTTCACAAACCAAGCTCTGGTGTTACTGGACTTTTTTTTCTTCTTAGGCTTATGCAACCTGTGTTGTGCTACATTGACAAGCACCGCCCCACCCTGGACTCAAACTCACGAGTGCCAGATGATACACGGACGCGCTATCGAGGTGGCGAAAGCTCGTGGGCACAAGCTCTTCTTGTAAGGTTGCAGGGGTTTAGGTTGTGGGTAGAGGGCTGTACACTTACCTAAACCTTTCTGCCCAGGATTCTTGGCAAAGTTAAAGGTGAACTGGTAGAAGTCTTTGAACTTCCCTTTGTCTTTCAGCTCCTGCTCTAGTCTGGGAAGGATCGCCTTAAGTTTATCAGGACTGTCACAACTAGAGGAGACAGTGAAAGATAGACACGAATGTAAGACTTTCAAAGTCTAATCAACAAGTAGTAACATAGCACAAAGTAGTAAAGACATTCATATTCACAATATATTCTACTCTACAAAATAAGCCATTTGTGATTCAGCCCACTTGGCTGATGCCTCTAACCTTATGCAGCTTGCGCCTTTAAAAAGACATTCATTTACATGTGCCATCTCTACTGAAATACTGCTGCGGTGGCTCACAGCAGGCTTACAACCACACCTAATCAAATTTCAGCAAAATATGCATTTGGTGTTAAACATTCAGGGTTTGTTGCATTTGCGCATTACATAACCTAAGCAGTATTTACATTACTCACCCCAGCTCAGCCATGCCATCCAGGAACTCCTTCCTGCTGAACTCGCACTGTGTGGCTGCTCTGAACTTCCATGCTACCACCAGTATGCTCATGCTTGCTGGGTCCAGGGTCAGGTCATCGCAGAATTGTTGGATACCATCAATGCCTATCTTGTTCTCATCCTGGGGGTCTGCAAACACGGCCGATCAAAGTGAGCGAAAAAAGGTGCAAAAAACAGTGGAACGAGACGAGAGCAGACCGACCTCTGATGCTTGCCTTTGTATCTGTTATAGAGCTGCTCCAGCTTCTTGCGGTCCAACAAGGTTTTCATGGATTCTTTGCAGTAGAGCTCTGGATTCTGGAAATAGTTGTCTGTGGCGACTTCTAGTTTCCAATCATTCTGTGTAAGGCAGTAGACAGCGGTCCTCTCCCCTGCTTGTGTGAAGGACATGAACTGCCGAACCTTGTCCTTGTGCGACGACTTCAGCTTGTGCTGGAAAACAAATCCAACACACAGGCGAGCACACGTGTCAATGTACGGATGGATGAACATGAGAGGGACCATGGAGTGAAATTAGCTGGGGCTACACAAGATTCTGTAAAAAAAAAACAAAAATAATAATTGAAAAAATGAGTGTCTGCCTCTAGACCCTGATTACTGTAGTTTTAAATTACATTGCATAATCCCAAACACATTGACAAACCCATCAAACTGTCTTCAAGAGGAGCCGGGAGAGGTCTCAGGTTGGTTTTCCAGCTTTGGGTACATGCAACACAGCCCAACATTTTAAACATTCGACTGTGAGAACAGACTTTTTATCTCCACTAAACCAAAAGTTTCCACTCGCGCATGGACTGCAAACATGTCCCTCATCTGCATTTTCTGTACGACTGAGTTCGCGCGCAACGAATTAGAGAGCAAATGCCACACCAGGAGTGTAATACTTTAGTCATTTCCCTGCCGATGCACCGAGGGGCAGCCCGTTAATCCCTCGCGAACGCGCCGCCACGATGCTTCGCTGCAGCGCCAAAATAACTGGTCGCGTTACTTTAACCTGGAAGGTCACCGACTGCAGGTCTTTGCGGGATGGCAGCTTTCGACCCACCCGGTAATCAGACAGCAATAACATGCACCATGAACGGTCCGGGGGCTTTGGACGACTTCCACCGGCAAGAGGCGTTTGATCCTGCACGCTGTGCGCTGAGCCGGGCGGCAGCAGAGGCGGCGGGCTACCAAAAACGGAAAGGTACGTGCCACAAGTGCGAGCGCCCGAGTTCCAAATATACCAGCCACTGATCTCCCATTTCCCTCATATTCCTGACACACATCACCCTAATAATGCGACACTTGGCCGAGGGCAACCCCCACTCGCCCGTGTCGGTGTGTTTTTATTAACGCGCGTCTCGGCCAATATCGCTACTCGCACCTGCTGACTGAGTCCACACAAATGTTCTGCTTTCTCCTGTTTAAATTTTACCTACCATATTAGCACTCGCTGTTTTGACCAACTTGATAGCAATCCCCCCCCCCCTACCCTGGCGCGCATGCGTGAATATAACTGCGTTACCGATATATGGGAAATGTAGTACAGCCCCGCAAAGGCCCTGTGACTTGGGTACATTTTGTGGGGTCTTTTTTGTTTGTTTTTTGTTTGGTTAAATAAGATTGTGTCGCGAAAATACCGATTAATTGCCAATCAAACTGCTGGTTATCGAGATCTTTTAAAAAGGGAAAGTTACCAGTGTCGCTTTCCCCATCACCGATAATAAACAATGATATATATCTAAGTTCTGAGCAAAGCAGCAAAGTAGGTCGATTAAATCTCGGTTTAGGAACAAATAAATTTCGTTGTAATTCGCATACTACTGGGTGACAGTAAGTATACGTCGAACGCTGTCGAAACTTCAGCGAAACGAAAACGGTGCGCGAAGTTCGGGGCACTTGACGCGGCCAAAACATGAAAAACTACAACTCCCATATCAAATCAAGCTAAAGATGTTTCGGAAGTAACGTTAAGATGGCTAAAAATTAACACTGACGCGGTCGTATTTTCAGAGACACGGCGGCTATTTTTAGTGTCGGCTGCAATTTAGACGTGCGCTGTGACAGCCCTCGACAAAGACTTTCGAGGGGGGGAAAAAAAGTAGCTAGTTAATAATGTTACCGACGGCTACACCGGCGACGTTAGCGAAGTTATGTTAGCTTGGGAGCGGTGTCATCGCTGTATGAGTGTGTGTGTGTAGTGGTGGTGGTGGTGGTGGGGGTCAGCTGGCTGGAGCTGGTCTGACAGTTGCCAGCAATTTCTAGCCCTCGGCAAAACAGGTCGAACCTCAACCGACATAAGTTTAAAAAAAAATAAATGCGAGGCGGTGAGCCGCCGTACTCACCTGGGCTAATAGTCGCCGGCCTCCTCTTTGCTAGCGCGGCAGTCAGCCGTCGCGCTTCCAGGTCTTAGTTCACGTAAAAGTTGCTCCGCGAGCGGATCGGTGAACGCCTGCCCGCGTCGACGCCGGCTTCAGCTATGTGGCAGCAGGAGAGGAGGGGTGTCGGCGCCGCGGCACAACAGCATGATTGTTCGCGTCCTCCTCGGTCATGGAGCGGAGTTGGGAGCCAGGAGCGAGTTAAATATTTCGCAGGTAGCCGTGGCTTCGCTCGTCTGTCTGTTTACGCCGCCGTGCTTTAAAAAAACCAAGCGAGACGACTCGCGCCGTTCGGGACGTAGATCAAACGGGTGATTGCTGCGTGTCGGTGTCTGCGATCCACTTTGTGTGTGTGTGTGTGTGTGTGTGTGTGTGTGATGGTAGGCTGGCATGATTCCTCTGCTTTTCGCTGTGCTTACGTTGCCCTCGAACGAGTAATTATTATCTGGATAATTACAGTAATTGATGGAATACAACAAACCGATGCTGTCAGATAATAACGTGTTAACCAAGAATTACACGCAGTCGAAACGCGGGTGGACTTGAGAAAAGGTGCGATTTTGAGGACTTGAATTCTGCTCATTTCTATTTTTTTATTGTACTTTGTAAGGTTACTTCCATTTCACTGTGATTTTAGGGGGTAAAATTGCGCTGCAGCACACGAGGCCACCAGACCATGACATGAAAGTGCAACTTTAACAATAACGAATGATCCAGTAATTTAACGCTGACAGCAGCCATCCTGCATACTGAGTAATATGAGAAAGAAACGGCAAAGCAATTAAAGAAATATTAGGAGGCATGCTTGCTTGGAGAATTATTATTTGTTGGAATTGTGCACTCTAACTATCCCACTATCCCAGAAAAGTCAAAAATGATTTCATCAAATTTCATGAATTTGTATGAAGACTCTGACATTTTGTGTGTGTGTGTGTGTGTATGTGTGTGTGTGTGTGCGTGTTCATCTCAGCAGCCAAGCCCTGAACAGTGGTGCTATTGATCTCCAGCAGCAGAGTGGCTGCAGTCCAGTCACTGGAGGCAGGACAGAGGAGAACTTCGGAAAGTAAACATCACTGGGTCTGACTAATGCTCACAAAGGTGCGAACCAGTTTGGGTGTGAGTTGAGATCATCAGTCGGACTGGTGTGGTGAAGGATCAAGTGAGCGCGTGACATCAGGACAGGATGGGCAACAACGGCCCGTGACAGCCCAGCAGTTTTGAGCAATGCATTCAATTTGTAGATAGAAATGTAGGGAGAACAGCAGGCAGCGTGGGAATTCATACCTGTGACATGCCCAGTCAAGTCCGACGCACTTCACACGGCACCACAATCTGCTATTATCCACTCAAAAAGCCAGTAGGGGCACAGGTGTGCAGAGTGGACTAGAGAGTCCGTGCCATGTACACAGCAGCTATTCTAGCTATTCAGCTGCAACCACACCTTCCCCAAATATTAAAGCTCTCTTGAGAAAGCACTTGGAGCTCATAGCAAACTGAAAACAGAGTGACCCAGATACAAAGTTAGCTAAGCTTACCAAATGAAGCCTCCTTGCATAGTCATTAAGTGTCAATATCTTTGCTCGAAATTACACGGCTGGCAATTCCTCGGCTTCCATGATTTTGTTATTAAATTCCATGATAAGACCAAAAATAACCCCGCAGTTAATTCTTAATCTTTGAGTTCTTGCTCTTTTCTCTGCGGCTCCCAGCCTTAAGCCCATTAGTCCCATATACTCTCATTTTTGAAAACGGCTTAAAAGGCTCATCGTTCAAATTCTTAGATAATGTCACTTCAGCTGGAGTAAAAAGTGCAGTTATCGTGGGCTGTTTTCAGGGCATCTGTCGGTTTTTAAGGACAAAAGCTAGGCTTGACACGTTTTAGGCCCCAATGGACGTTTGTGACAGTATCAGGTTTTGACCGCACAGACAAAACTGTAGGATCAGGTCACAGTTGCTTGTTTTTCACTGAATGGGATTTGTTAACGACATGAAAAACATCAAGTATCACCAGATGTATTTTTAAAACTCTTGTGACACCCACACTTACACTTACCACACTTTTTTTTTTTTTAATTTCATGCACATTAGCATTTGTATCTTTTTATAGATTTCTCTGCCTATCTTCATGACAACCTTGCCCTCATTGCTGGTCTTGCTCCTCCCTTTCTCCATCTCCAAGGCCTCTCTCTCTCCATCAATCCGCTCACTCCAGTGAAGGCAGAAGCAGAGGTTTGGATGCGGGTTGCGTGCTTCCTGCTGTGCCTCGGCCTGGCGGGCGCACTTGCTGTTCTACAGAAAGACCAGGTGGCTCAGCATGCCATCAAACTCTATAGGAGCAAGACGGCCATGCAAGGCCACAGCTGGGTCTCCAGCAACTGCAAGCGGCTGGTGGGCCTCCTACGCCAAAAGAATGTGGTTGTCAAGAAGCTGGCGGCGGCTGCTGCTGCTGTTGGAAAAGATCGAACCCTTTCAGAGCCAGAGAAGCTCTTCCAGGTACAAGAATGGTCTAATAGTGGTTTGTTTGCACCTTTTATTAGCTATATTTTATACAGTATGTCCCATCATGCACTGGCTGGGTAATGGCGTCCTTCTTTGTTGACAAATTCCTGTCAGCACAACAACACAGCAGTAAATGTGCAGGCCTCCAGGCTTCCAGCTGTAGTTTCCCACATTCATTAAGGACAGTGACTTTTCCCATGCTTGAATACCTTCTTATTAAAATTGCAGTTCTGAAGATTTCAATCGTGGTTGATTTGGCGACACCTGTAGTTACTGGGGGGTAAGAGCAAGTGTGATTTAATACCACAGATCCCAGGATTCTAGGGCGGGCGAAACAAACCACTGTTGTTCAAAAAAAAGAAGACATCTGGCAATATTTGGCCCTTTTCCATCATTCTGTTCTCATATCTGATGAGATGCTGACCATCGTCCTGTTATGTTTCAAAATAAAGACTTGGGTGATGTCATGTGCTTCTGTGCTGTGTGCGTGGCTGACTACGGTCCATGTCTGCCTCCAGGTTCACACGCTAGAGGTTTTCCAGAAAGAGCTGAACGAGAGCGAGCACTTGGTGTTCCAGGCGGTGCACAGCCTACAGAGGGCGCTGCAGGGAGACTACAGGGATGTAGTCAACATGAAGGAGAGCAGCAGGCAGAGGCTGGAGGCGCTTAGGGAAGCAGCCATAAAGGTGAGAGAGCGTTATCTGTGGCAGGATCAGTGATCCAGTGCAAATTACCCCTGAAACGCAATCAAATGTGTCGTGAAAAAAAGTTTTACAAGTTAATCCTGATGTAATGCAAAGTGCTGATGTGATTTTGGATACGTTTGTCATTTGTTGATGTCCGAAAAAATATTTCACAAAGGGATACTGGCTACAAACGTTGGTAGCTTTACATCACAGGCTGAGACACGGTTCACAAAAACACTAACAATGTTGATGTTAGTTAAACCACTCAAACAACATTCTGACCACTGCATGTTTAACACAGAATATGATGCAGCTGCTCTGCAGTAAATTCTCCCTTTAGGAGGAGTTATATGTCGAATTTTTAGTGAACCTGTTTGAAAGCAGTGTTGACACATTTCAATGATTGTGACCCTAAACTTTCGTCTGAGAGAGATTTTTATATTGGACGTGTCAACCAACTTAATGTATGTTATCACAAATGTCTCTGTTAACTGGTCAGCTTGTTCTTGTCTTGGACCTACGTTTGGGTTTCTTCTCACCCTCCAGGAGGAGCAGGAGTATGTGGAGTTGGTGGCCGCAGAGAAACACCAGCAGGAAGCCGTGAAGAGCGCACTGGCCCAGAATAAGACACTGTCAATGCTGGATGAGATCTTGGAGGATGTTAGAAAGGCAGCAGACCGACTGGAAGAGGAGATCGAGGAGCACGCCTTCGACAACAACAAGCAGGTGAGCAGAGACGCGCGGCGGTCGCTTGGTTTATTTATGCACCGCACATAAAGAGCAGAGAATCAAATTTTTCCCCCAGTTGTCAACACACACTGGAGGACGAGCTAAAAAGATCAGACAGGAAAAGAGCAGACTGCTTTTCACGCACACAAGCATCCAACCATGCCTCCTTCCACGCTCTGGCTTGCTGTGTAGATGAAAGGAGTGAACGTGGAGGCGGTGCTGAGGGTGGAGGACGACGAGGAGAATGGAGGGAAGAAGAAGAACAAATCCAGGCAGAAAGAAGTGGAAGTGGACCTTGGACTGAGCATGCTCATTGACTCGCAGAACAACCAGTATGTCCTGACCAAGCCGAGAGACTCCACAATGCCAAGAGCTGACCATCATTTCATCAAGGTCAGTTATTGTTCCCCCTCAGCCATGAACTGCCCACCCCCCCAACACCTCCCCAGAAAGATTAGAGGAAATGCTCACACTGCTGTAGTGACAAAGTTGTAATTCTAGTGTCTGCCTCACAATATAAGCACTCTGTGAAGCAGCCACAGTATGATGAATGTATCAGCAGCTCCTAACTAATTTGCTCTATGAATAATAATGCAGTGCTGACAGCTGTTAGATTTATCAGTAAAAGTAAGGCGATATTAAGGGGATGAAGAGTCTGTTATGCTTCATGAGCTTTGGAATTATCGCCGCCATCAATATGAAATCCTTAATACAGAGGAAAATTAATGGATAGAAACAAATAAAATGAACAAAATCTTATATACAGTGGAGGATAGTAGACCTTTGTAGATGCTACTGAACTGTTAGAGTCCTGGATCTTGAAGATACATTAGTTTATGTGAACTAAACAGACCCAAGTCTCCAGTACATGTGAAATAGGTGGACTGTAAAAGAACTCAACTTGAGTTTCATTATGTTAAATGAGCACAATGGCTAGTTTCTTCCTTTACTCTTTTAAGGATTGTAACTGCAAACTTTTGGCAAACTTAACCCCATATTTGATGATGTGTCTGCGCAGGATTTGGTGTCAGTGGTGATGCTGTCTCTGCCCTGCGGCTGGGTTTGCACTCTTGTGGGGCTTCCTCCCATGTTTGGTTATATCATCTGTGGGGTCCTGCTAGGTCCTTCTGGCCTCAACAGCATCAAGGTGTGTGTGTGTGTATGTGCATGTGTGTGTGAGAGAGAGAGGAGTGAGCCATATGGACAGGTCAGATCACATTTAATGAACAGTACCAGTATTAAAATCTCTATGTGCCAATTCCTCATGTCGGTATCTGGCGCTGTGTGTTGCAGTCTATGGTCCAGGTGGAGACGCTGGGGGAGTTGGGTGTGTTCTTCACTCTCTTTGTGGTGGGACTTGAGTTCTCACCTGAGCGCCTTCGGAAGGTAAATAGGAACATATCGATATAAAGTTAAGACGCTACAGTAATGTGCGTTTTCATTTCATTTTGAAAAGCATGAGAAAAAGTTAAAACTCCATGGAGTCATGCTTCATGGATAACCAATTAAAATTACTACAGATGTGATGAAGATTCAAGATCAGTCACCAAGTAAGAGATAACCGTTGCCTAGATCTGCATTAAATGGTTTTAAGGCATGGAATGGAGGCGCAGAAACCTCTGCAAAGTGCTTTAAAACCGTGACTGCAGTGCTAGATGTCTGCTATCCCACTCATACCTTGGTCATTTGCCTATATTATATAATGAAACCATTCACAAATTTGAAAAATGACAGGTTAGCAAGAGTTTACAGTTTTTACCATGAGGAATAACTCGTGCCACATTTAAATCCAAGCTGTTATGTTACAGCACATTGTAAATTCCAATCAGGGGTGAGCGAAGTGGGCTCCATTGACACAACTATTTAGAAATTATTGAAAATTGTTGTTATTTATTTCATTATCATTTCATCCTTCTCCTTTTCTAGCATCTCGAGTTTCTTGTGTCATTTTTCTCTTGATTTCTGTCGTCTGTTTCTCAGTCCTGCTTGTTTTACATTCTTCAGATTTGTTGTATCCTCAATACAGACACAAAAATATTCAAAACCAGCCATTGGTGTGTTTTCCTGCTGTCTTTAGTTTATCAAGCAGTTAATTCGGCCTAATTGATAATGAAGGTTTGACAGCTGTGCTTATTAATATTTCTATGGTTACAGGTTGGTCACAGATGAATTCATTGTGAATAAGTATTCATCCAAACTGGCGTAATAGATTGCAAGCGTCTTTAAATTCTATAGAAGCATTCAAATTTAAAAATTAAAGACATTCGGTTAGAGAAAGTACTTAAGACTCATTTTCTTCAGAGACATTTTTTCCTGTTACACATTTCATTATTATAAAGAAAGCTGTTTTCATAGACACAGTTACTTATGTTACTGTAGATCACAGTTAATCAGTGTTACATGACAGTGTATACATAGTGTGTGTGTGTGTCTGTGCGTGTGTGCGCGTGTGTCTAGGTATGGAAGACGTCTGTGCAGGGTTCGTGCTACCTGAGCCTGCTCATGGTTGCTAGCGGTTTGTTATGGGGACAAGTCCTGCATATTCGACCCACTCAGACTGTCTTCATTTCCACCTGTCTCTCCCTGTCCAGCACTCCACTAGTGTCCCGCTTCTTAGCAGGAGGCAGCAGAGGGGATAAGGAAGGTTGGTGGTGTGTGTCTGTGTACATAAATGAAAATGGTCCTAATTATGTTCACCGAGGGCCGTCTCTGCCCAGCAAACTATATAAAAGTCAATTTCAGTTGTTGGTCTTGTGTCTACAGTGTGTATAGCTCTTCCGAATGTGCATCGTAGTGTTAGACGCGAACAACTGAAACAAGCTGCATATTTCAGATCAAAACGTGTGCTGCAGTATGTAAGTGGCAAGTTGATAATACAGCTTTACCAAACAGTACACTCAAGACAGCAGTTAACAATCTGCAAACCCATGATACATAATGCAATCACACTATGCAAATGAAGCTTAAAACTGTGTATATATGCAGAAGAAAAGATATTTCATTCCGAATTAAATGAACAGACTTTTGTGTGTGTGCATGTGTTTTTACATGTGCGTGCGTGCGTTTATACGTGTGTGTGTGTGTGTGTGTTCGTGTGTGCGTGCGTGTGTGTGACAGGCGACTTGGACTACAGCAGTGTTCTCCTGGGGATGCTGGTGATGCAGGACGTTCAGCTGGGCCTCTTCATCGCAGTCATGCCCACCCTGATCCAGGCGCAGAGCGGAGATCTGGACAGGTAAAGTCAAGTCAAGCTCGTCTTCTCTGTCTCTAAACATCAAACACGCTTAGAAACGAAATAGTAAATCCGTACCCTCTCTGTCTGCTCTGCAGCTTCCTGTTTGGAAGTCTCCGGGTGCTGTATCTCCTGGCCCAGGTCCTGGTGTCTCTGGCTGTTGTGCTGTTGCTGTGTGCGTTACTCAAGTCATTTGTGATCAGCCCCTTTTACAAGAAACTGCATGCGGAGAGCAAAGGCAACAAGGAGATCCTGGTGCTGGGGATGACAGCTTTTGTTTTTTTCATGCTGACGGTATGCACTTTACTGTTACTTTTGTCTACTTAATTTGCTTTTTTTTTTTTTAAGATTTCTTGCATCATGTTCTTACAACTGTGTCACTCCTCTTCACACCGATTGCTCCTGTGCTGATTCGTCCTCAAGGTGACAGATTTTCTGGATGTTTCCATGGAGCTGGGCTGTTTCCTAGCCGGAGCTTTGCTGTCGTCCCAGGGCCACATGGTCACGGCGGAGGTGATGGGATGCATCGAGCCGATTCGAGATTTCCTCGCCATCATCTTCTTCGCCTCTATTGGTAAGATCTGATGCCAATTTACGACGGAGCACGAGCTTCACCGTGGAAGGACATACACCGAGATTAACAAAGGTGATCGTGCGACGCCGCAGGTCTCCACGTGTTCCCGACATTCGTGCTGTACGAGCTCACCATCCTTCTGGTGCTCACGCTCTCGGTCGTCATCATGAAGGTACGACAGCCGCTCTCATTCCTTAGGCAGTGTGTTTTTGCCTGGCTTGCCTCACTCCTCCCTCTGCCGCTCCCTTTGGCTCTCAGTTCATGATGGCTGTCCTGGTGCTGTCAGCCATCTTGCCTGCAAACTCGCGACACATTCGCTGGATTGTCTCAGCTGGTCTGGCGCAGGTCAGCGAATTCTCCTTCGTCTTGGGCAGCCGTGCGCGTCGCGCCGGGATCATCTCCAGAGAGGTCAGTGATTGATTTTTTTTATTTTTTTTTATTTAAATAAATATGCATGGGAAGTTAACTCCTTAAGCACAGCAAGTCTCTGGTGGTAATCTGTGCCACAGCCTGTTTTTATTTGTAAGAAAGAGTCCAATTATAGTGCCAATAATACATGGAGAGTTTTTTTGTAAAAGAGATGACAGGGTGACTTTGTTATTTGGCAGCAGTGTCGAGACACCGAGACCTGTAATAGCCTTTGTTTGGAGTAACATGGGTGAACTTACGCTTTTATTTTCCTTGCTTTTTCATGTTTATTTTGTCTAAAACGTGGGGTTTGAGGAAATAATCATGCCATCAGCACACAGGAGCAATTATGAAAAAAAACACATTAGTGCTGGTGTCAGTGATGGTCATTTAAGTCAGTTCAGTCGGGGCTTGTTTGTCATTGTGAATGCATACACGCTTGTAGACCGGCACACACACCAGAGTTATGAAGTAATTATTACCAATGACTACATCTTTTATATGTGTATGTTTTTCTGTCTGTGCTCAGGTGTACCTGCTGGTTCTCAGTGTCACCACCCTCAGCCTGCTGCTGGCACCCGTGCTGTGGAGAGTTTCCACGCACAGATGGGTTTCTCGTGCTGAACGCAGAACTCTGACATGACCAGAGCAGTTTCAGGGCTACAAAGTTATAAAGAGTCAAGTTTAAAATGCAGCTGTGACATCACCAGAGGCAGGCATTTGCACCTAATGGCTGTTTGGAAAAGCCATTTGACCCCTTTCTCTCGTGTTGGCAGTTTATCCGTGACCTTGACTCTCGCCTTGGCTGGTTTTTGGCTGCTCGCTGCACAGGTGGGAGGTTCAAGCAAAGTTATTTGTTATTTTTCTGTTGGAAAGTGGAAAGTCATGCACAGCTAGGCTGTTCTGCCGTTAGTCCCCTGTGATTGAAGCTTAAAAAAAGTAAGCAAACTGTTTTAATTAAGCCCGCTCCCAACCAGCAGATGCAATTAAATCAGCTTAAAAAGTAATATTAGATGTGGTTAAAGCAGGACTGTCAGTAAATCAATATCTGTTGTCCAAGGCTCCTTCATACAGTATACAAAGTGCTACACGCAGTCGTTCACCATGCTTACCCTCAAATTGTCACACGCACACACATCATCAGGCTGCTACAAGATAACCACACACAGCGATGCACACAGCAATATGTTTTGGTTGAGAGTGTATTTATTATTCACACCCTCCCATCTATAGTCACCTTCATTGAGGCCTTCTGCACTTTTCTCTGCTGTACGTTCATGAACCATAATTGTACTAGTTGTTGCACTTGGACACACAAAAATAGGGTCCCTATTGTTGACGCACAACAGTGAGAGGTGGCCTGAATGTAACTGGGCTCATTATGGCTCCTCGAATGGACCAAATGTTTCTCCTCCTTTGTCTTGGAGTTGTTTTTCCAACAAAACGTGGGTTTCTCATGAGTTGTACTAAGTGAGGGAAAGAAATGGTGATGGGAGACTTAAACTTATATTCTCATCAGCAACATTTTCTCTTGAAACTATTCCAAATATGATAAGGTCTTGTGCTGTGTATCATCCATTATGTTTTCTTCCTTTTTTACTGTGACCATCAATGTTCATCCAAGGTTGCACCTACTATCTGCTGTAGAAAGAGCGTCCATCTAAGGTGTGTACTGCAATACTACAGTCTATCTACAGCCATCATGTATCTAAATACAATGTTATGAAACCCCTTTTACTCCTCCGAAAAGCATAGTTTTTTTGTTCAGGCTTAAACTGTTAAGAAGTGTGTATTCATAAAAAAGAAATGCAGAGACAAAAGACATTTTGACACCTCGTGTTATTAACATCTTATACTTCAGAGGTGCTGATGTCCTGTAGCATTCGAATTGGACCAAAACTAAAGGTTCAGCTCAATTCCATGTTTTTGTCGTGTTGCAGAGTGAATTTTTTGTTAATTTTCTGGGGGATTTAATCATTTTCAAAGAGGGAAGCTCTTCTGTATGGTTTACTATGGCTGCGCTCTTGATTTGAGAGCGCTAATTGCCGAAAATGGCAGATTTGGACTGATTGAAGTATAAATGTCTATCTATATCTATAATAGACGGTACTTGTAGTTTACTCTGATCATTGTAATACTGTGAAGGTAGCTGTGGTGAAAATAACATTTCCTTTAAAAAAAAAAAAAGACCATAAATGTATTTATTCAGTGTGGATGCTGCAATTTCTACAATACCATCATTAGAAATTACGGAATAAAGCTACATGGTACATATGAACCACAGAAAATAACTGGAATTATTAATCAGATGTTATTAATGATGTTATTGTACAGGCATAGATAAACTACAAATCTTGCACTAGTTACGTTGAATGTCAAACTTACGTTCAACCAAACTTTATTGAGCGCACTACGAGTGGTTGCTTCTGCGGCATTTTGTGTTGTAAAAGGACGTCCTCATCTTATCTTTCACAATGTGCAATGTAAGTTTATGTATGTAACGAGCTATACAGGACATATTCTCTTCTGTTTGTTACTGTTCTGAGGTATATTAACATAAAGGGGCTTGAATTTACATATTTGTGTTGATAATCACGAACTGAACATTCCATGGACAAAGAAATACTGTCAAAATATCCACATATTTTTTGATTATTTATTTATAAAAAAAATCCAAATGAACATTCAGATCTTCTCCATATTTATTTTTTTCCTTTAGAGGCAGGTTGTTCCCTGGGGAAACTTTTAATCCACAGATAGAGTGTGACTTCCTCATTTCTGTTTTTTATTCTCACTGATAAATCCGTTTTATATAAAACATCTAATGAATTCTGTGTCCGGAGGCTGCATGTTCAGCCAAAGAATTTCTCCTCCAAATATTTTGTGTATTAAAGCACAAATCGCAGACCCTTTAAGGAAGTATTTGGATGTCAAACCTCTCAGAGTTGTTCTTTTTATTCTTCTAAAATGGGTGAAGTATCCAGCGATTCACAAGAAAAATAACGGAGAAAGAACAACACACATATATTGATATAAATACACGTTTTTCATATCTTGATTGTCCAGTGGCCCCTCACGTGGGGCCAGTTGTGGGATTGCAGCCATGAGGCTGGACGCTAAAATTAATCACCAACTGTTTTGATATTGGTACAAGATTTTGTAAAAACTTAAAAAATCTCTTACTCCAGCATCTTAAATGCAAATGTTTTCTGGTTTCTTTAAATTTCGGTGACAGTAAAGTGACTTTCTTTCAGTTGCGAGCAAAACAGGACATCATTGTGGGCTTTGCAAAACAGCAGCTCTCACCATTTTCTGACATTTTAAAGGCCGAACAATAAATCGCTTAATCAAAATAAATTGACGAATCGGTCAATCAGTAATGAAATTGAAGTGACTGGGAGTGACTGGTACATCCCGAATCCAATCACATGCTTCAGAACAAAAACAAAGAAGTGATGCAGAGGAGCAGATGCATGTACAGGTTAAAATGAGGGAAAATATTAGTCAATCGTTTTCATATGGCTTTCATGATCAGTGGATGAGACGGGACTGCACGTGTGCGTCGGTGTGTGTGTGTGTGTGTGTGCTCCTTTGAGTACACCTGCGATGTATAAGCTGATAACCCAACCAACTCTGATGTCAGCAGATTTATTAAAAAACCTCCTCATCTTCATCCTATTAGAGGCAGTACAGTGGCTGGTAACTCAGTGTGCTTGAATGGATCTTTAAAGTTAAGAGCGCCACACTGCAGCTTTGAAATTAAATAAATACAGGGCAAAAACATTTTCATGTGACCAAACTGAGCTTGGAATACATTTTTTAAAGTGTTTTGTAAGAAAGAAGGAAATGCTGACTCCATAGGATTAAAACTCTCAATTTTAGCAAACGCTCCAACCCTGCTAAACATGTCAAGGTTCTACTGTGTTCTGGTATAAGTGCAGCATGAAATAGCTGCACTTATACCAGAAGTCCCCTCAGGAAGTGGAATTACAAGAAACTGTCCCTTTTCTAAACATACCCTTGCTTCATTGAACACTTAGATTGTTAATCTATTCCAAAAGTCAACTTGACCATCAGTGGTTTCCTCAGTACGTCTTTCCTTCCCATATCCTGAGACTTTGTTTTTTAATTCATTTCAATTTTTGATTGAGTGAGAGGATTGGAGGAAGAACGCAGATCGAGCATGGCATCATCATCATTGGATTTATAGATTTCAATTTTTATTTGCGATCGCACTCAATGCAGATCATCGTAAGAGTCAATCAACAAAGCCTGGCAAATCATGTTCATAAATGCACCACAGAGTTAAAGGCGGACTGGCAGGTGTTGAAAAAGTTATGAAACAGCAAATGGATTCAGCGTATAAGTGCAGACGAGTTTCACCTGACTCCTTTCTCATGCTGACAAGTGAGATGTCTCATGTTTATGGACCAACTATGTTGCTTTTGTCCTCATCTGTCTTCTCATTTCACTGCTTTGAGGTAGAAAATCACTTTCCCCTCGTAGGGGTCGTGATAGTTTTCGTAGCTGATCTTCTCGGAGACCACGCGGCACTGGATCTTGGCGTGCTTGTCGGCCACCAAGCTGAAGCGAACAGCCACCAATGGGTTGACGTAGGTCGGCTGGGGAAGTAAGTAAGGGTGAGAAAGGTAAGAAAGGATGCCTCTGGTTGCTGTGAGCTCACGTCTTAAAATATATATATATTTTTAAATATTTGCTTAAGGTTAAAAACAGTCCTGAGTGGTTGCATGGGCTGGTTTAAACATGGCAAAAACAGGACATTTTTGTTTAATTACAGTTTTGTTTGTCAACATTATTGGACAGTGTTTGGACATTTAGCCTGTATTGAGATTGTTTTTAGGAAAAATATGGTATTGGAATAGTTTTTGTGGGCCATGTTTTTGTAATTAATGAGAAATGCAGTCAAGGAGGAAAAGTGCATTTGTCTGGCTAACGTGTCTGTTAACCACTGTGGGCCCCATATGATCTATTATATTTTATCATGCAACATTAAACACACGAGAAAAGTCATAAAGCAAGACCTGACTGAAGGACTTTAACTTCATAATGCGCTTTTGTGCTGCATATTCTTAAATACATTAGCAGTTAATGACATTACACTTATACAGTATGGGGCGTTTGCAACATCAGTACGCCAGCTTTGCTTTTGCTCACTCATCACTTTTGTTATAACCAAAGCATATGTTGATGTATGAAACATAGATAAGGGCCTTGCTCCGTGTGTGTGTGTGTGTGTGTGTGTGTTTTTGCTTACCTGTGCCAGTTTTCCATAGTAAGGAAAGTAAGAGGGGTCCATAATTCCTCTGTCGGGAAAGTACTCAATTTTGTCCACATTGTTATGTCCTTCCTAAACACCGGCAGAGACACAGCACGTTAACGGAGAGGCGCTGATTTTACTTGCAAAGTCACAAGTGACTTTGAAATATGCAAGTAGAGTTGTTCTACAACTTGGTGGTCACATGGACCCTGGTGCGATAATTGCGCCGACGTGTCGGCGGAGAGAGAACCAGCACTATTGTTGCATAATTTTGACGTAAGCCTGGGACAACAAACATAGTAGTTTGAGTGACTCGTGGCAGGTAACAATCTCGCCGCTCCCTTTTTCCTCTGATTTACTTCCTCCATCAACATACTCTTTGGTGTTTTTGTCTCCTCTGTGATGTCTGTACTGAAAATTCCTAGAGAGCTTCCAGTAATGTCAAGCAGGGGGTCCCACCTGATTGGCTCAAGTCGCAAGGAGCATTGACAGGCGGCGGGAACAGCAGATCAGATCAAAATGTGTTTTTCAAAAGCAACTTTAACTGAGAAGTCAGAGGGCATGCTCGAATTAAAGTTGCTTACCAGTATCGTGCAGTTGACGTACGGGGGATGGTTAGTCAGATTTGCAGGCAGAAAATCAATAATCTGCACAAACCGAAAAGAAAAGTTACCTTGAGTCACGATTTCATGTCACGTAGACCCAATTATTGCCAGTGCCAAGGAAGATATTTATCACCCAAAACCAACCCTGTTCATTTTAATGACCACACATGGCATGCTGCAGTTGTAGCCAAATGTTGGGTCTTCCAGTCCTGAGCAATCTCCGAGCATGCTTTGGGTGAAGGGGCATGCCCACTTGGTGTGGTGTGGAGCAGAGAAGGTTTTCTGGATGAAGTACTTTCCTTTGGTGCAGTTATAGTAGTTGCATTCCTGCTGCTTGGTGTCATTATACGCTGAAGGAGAAGGGCGCAAAGAGAAATTCAGATATCTGCAGTTTGCGCGTGATAGTTAAAGTCTGTGTGTGATAACTGTCCATCAGTAAATACTGACGCTTCAGGAAGTCATGGAGGATGTTAGACATCTTCATCCAGCTGGGCTTGTCGGACGTGTTGTAGGTGATTTCAATGACCTCCTCTCCGTAAGTGTCCGGCCACACCATCACTCCTGTGCAACCAGAGAGCTTGTTCAGAGTCACTGAGCTCTAGTTTAGCTCACTGTCTTTACTGTAGGTGTTGTGTTGCATACCTGGAGATTTCAGCCGGTCCTGGTAGTCAGGAGCGTAGGGATCCAGGGTGTACATCAGCACCCAGATGGCCAGAGAAAAGAGGGCCGTCATCACCACGTAGAAGGCCACGTAATACAGACTGATGTACACTAAAGGAGAGGGAGGCACAGGGTGTCATAGCCAGTCAGGGCGTTGTAATATTTCCCGTTTCAAACACGCTAGCGCACACTAGCGAGGCCCTTCATGCTCAAAACGGGAACACTTGTCACAGAGCGGAGACACAGCGGAGGTCAAGGTGCCCTCTGTCCACACCGGCTCAATTTAATCTGACTTGAAGATCAAACGGAGGGGAATGACTCCTGCTAACTCAAACAGACCAGAGCTTATCTCAGCGCTCGGCTTATCGCTGTGTGTCCGCATGCCGCAAACATACAGCTCGCCGTGCTGATATTAGAGGGGCAGTAAAAGTCAGAGAGAGCATGTATGCGGCAGAGCTCACGTGCACGCACAAGATGCGATGCGTTACTTAGCAGCATCCCTCAATGCCGGGACAGCGACCTCTTACACTGCGTATGAAACGGATTTGGTTATTGGCTGTAGACTTTTTTTTTGTTTGTTTTACAAGTCTTTTGATTTACAGTTGGCTTTTTGAATTTTGAAACTTGATGAACAGTGATTGCGGCATTGCTAGGCTGCAGAACGTGCATTGCAGTAACATAGCACGTCACACAGCAACATTTTGCACAGTAAAATGTTAGCGCAGCCTGTAACTGTACTCATGTCTATATTAATCATATTGATAATACTAGTGTCGGTTCCATACTGCTTTGCACTTTACATTTAATTTCCCCTAGTTTCTATTGATTTGTTTATACATTTGCTTTGTTTAGATATTGTTCTCACTGTTCATATCGGGTCAATTTCTATTTTGTAATACTTGGAGCAGCTGTGACAACACAATTTTCTCCAGGATTAATAAAGTATTTCTGATTCTGATTCTGATAGTGGCTAATTTAAAGAGAGCAACTTTGGAAGATTTTTTCTGAGGATGAATTAGCCATCATAGCTCCGAATTTTATTTCTGTGGTAGTGATTTGTTTTGTCCCCCATCACTCACACTGGAGTCCTTGTCAGAAGGTGCAGCATCATGACTGACTGACAGCCATGAATTCTTGTATGGCTCATAGGAAACGTGAATGTTTTAAGACTGTGATCTACAGGTGGAAACCTCTTACAAATAACAAACACTGCATATTCGGAAGGTTTCTCTGAGGCATCAAAGGGGGAATTTAAGTGATTTTTTTTTTCCTTCCTACCCCATTTCTCTGGTGTTCTTCCCATAAACGTTCCATTGTCTGAGTTCCAGACAAAACGGCCAAAGTCTTCGCAGCGCTGCCCGCAAGTCCTCTTCTCCTTCAAGGTGGCCATGTCGAACCTTTGTTCTTCCCGAGATCCACAACACCGAAGACAGTCTTCTCTCCTTCACCGACCTCCTCTCTGCACTTCTTCCCTCGCTCTGCTAACTCTGTCTTTCTCCTCTCCCTTTTTCCTTCCCCAGCGATTCTGAGACACTTGCAGGTCTGTGCTAGTGGCTTGTATCCTGTCTCATTCTCTTTAGTGGCAGCTAGAAACTCACTCCCTGGATGCCGTTGCAGAGTGTGAAACGTGTGTTATCTCTTATTCAGTATTTATACGGCCAAGGTAAAGGTGGGCGAGCAGTGGAGAGGTTGGCCAGTCTTGCGGGTGACAGCAGAACCTCCCTCAACCTGCTGGTTGGTACTTCAGGATCACCTTGAACAGCCTGAGCAACTTCAGGGAGAACGAAGAATACAACTGTTACTATAGTTACATATAACAAGAGTCAAAACTGATGTTAAATCATTGTTAAACTGATGAATAAATCGCTCTCTAGTACACCGAAGGCTGATTTTGAAATAGCAGCTGCAGCCGGCTGCTCAGTGACACACATCTGAGGCTGTTTGATGCTCCTGCACTTGTCAGCGCTCATTCGGACTTGAATCATGGTGCTTTTTCCCCACAGAGCTGAAGTTAAAGGGACGTGATAAACTTAAAAGGCTTAGGAGCCAAGGTGACTGCTTCAACTTTGCTGTCTCATTGTGAAACTGGAAAAAAAATAAACCCAACAAAACACTAAAATCATAACATTTGAGAAACTTGATTTTGTGTCAATCGGTTAATTGAATGATCAGCAGTCATGGCAACACGGGAGGAAAGTGAGGGCTGACAAAGGGACAGAGGTGTAAAAACCGCCAGCCAGATTCAAGGTCACACGCCTCAGCCCTCGCTGTTTCACCTCATCTGTGTCACATACCTTCATCGCAGGATGACACACAGCTGCAGCGCCGCAGACACGCCGGTGTCTGCACTTTTGTGTTTTGATGGAAGTCCGCTGTCAATCCCCCCTAAACACCAGTGGTGCAGCCACAGGCCCAGCAGCGTTCTGACAGTCTCCCGAACACGTCCAGTACAGGAAACAACCACGAGGTTCACATCTGGGGACTTGGGGCTGCACAAATTAGGAAGTGGGGAGAAGCTGTGAAGCCCGACGATGACATGAAACTAAAACGGCCGAAACAAGTAGGTAACCAGTGATGTTCCAGGTGATTGTTGAAAGCTTAAGTTTAAGCCTCATTCTGCACCAACTTAGAGCGTAATTGATACAGTTTAGAAAAAAGGAAAGTGTTTATTTTGGAATCACATTGTTCACCGCTGGGAACATCCCTCTTATCACCATATTCAGCCCCCCCCTCTCTCGCCCGCCCCATGCACCAGCTTCCTCCTGCAGCATGCATATGGGTTAGCAAAGGATAAAGCATTACAAGGTGGATAAATCCCTTGGCGGTAAGGTGATGAGTCAGGCAGATCTGCATGTGTGTCTGCATGTGTGTGAGAGGGAGAGAAGGGTTTAGTGGTCGAGGGGGAAACACTAAGCTCCCTGCAGCCGTCTTCTCCACTCCAGTAGTTACACCTTCGCACACGTCTCTCCATCCCACGGCGTCGCCATGGACATCGGTGGCCTGACAACGGTGGTGGCCAACTCTGCCTACATCTCAGCCCGCGGCAGCTTCGACGGCACCGCCAACCCTGCGGCCAGCCGGGACAAGAAGTACCACTCGCGCCTCAAGCTGCCCCACATCACAGTGTGTGAGGGTCTGAGGGAAACTTCGGATCTGGGCTTCCAGACGGTCTGTGTGGAGCAGCCCATCGGCAAACGTCTCTTCCAGGAGTTCCTGGACTCCAACAATGAGTACAAAGGCCCGTGCCGCCTGTGGAAGGATATTGAGGAGTACAACATGGCTGAGGATGAGGACAGAGTCAAGAAAGCAAGCAAGATTTTGTCCCGGTACATGGAGCCCGGCGCCAAGTATTTCTGCCCCTTCCTGCCAGAAAACGGCATCACAAACGTGAAGGAGAAACACCAGGAAGCTGGGGATGATCTGTTCAGTGAGACCATGGACACCGTGATGGACTTTCTCAAGGAAGTGCCCTACACTTTCTTCCTGGAGAGCATGTATCTGAAAAGGTTTCTGCAGTGGAAATGGCTGGAGATGCAGCCGACGGGAGAGGACTGGTTCGTGGATTTTCGGGTGTTGGGAAAAGGGGGTTTCGGGGAAGTTTCTGCCTGTCAGATGAAAGCCACGGGGAAGCTGTACGCCTGCAAAAAGCTCAACAAGAAGAGGCTGAAGAAGAGAAAAGGCTACGAGGTAAAGAACCAGAGCATTTACCTGCTCTCTTCCTGCTTAATGGCTACATGCCGGCATTCCTAAATATTAATAGAAGATCTAACTAGTCGACTTTCCGTTCATTCAATTATGGGTCCAATTGCTCACGACTGTTATTCGGGGCTATTACACATTGGAATTTGTGGAGCAGGTTGAATTCGAACATGAATATTGTTGGAGCAAAAAGGTCCAGAGTTTAGGCCAAAAATAATCGTAAAACTCTTGCCAACACATCGTTAACAGGACCACTGAAGTGCCGTGAAATACTTGCAAAAGCTCTCAAGTCTGGCAAAATCTGCTGCGAAAGAGTTTATCGTGCAAAGGCAAGCAATCACAACAATGAACCCAGCAATAAACCTGACGCTCGACTTGGCACTCGCTTATTTACCCGGTCAGACGGGAGTCTGACACCCACTTTTGCACAAAACATCCAGCTGTTGCCTTGGACATGCCTTGGTGTCATTACTTATTCCAATGGAAATTCATGTTTTATGCAAATATACTGGCGTCTCGTTCTCGTGGGCATGGGCAGAACATGCTTAGACATATTCCCTGTGGAAATACCTGTTAGTAGGCACCATAAAAGTTTATTCATACAGAATGAGTGCATAACCTTTTACGAATATCATCACATGACCGATTTAACTGTTCGTGACGTTTTGTCACAGCAAGTGCTTTCATGTATGTGTGATAAAGTTTTTCTCATCATCCAGGATTTTTGTGTAATCATCTCTTCTTGCTCATCGTGGGCAACTCCATGGGGCCTCCCAGACGACATTAGGCAACATTTGGCTTACATGATTAGTGCTCGCAGCAGTGGACCATGTTGATCCCCTTGCGACGTGCCAATCACGCCATGTTCATAAATGCAGCAGCACTGGAGTGGAATCACACGTGCACCCATAACGATGAGGAGCAAAGAGCTTCGAAATGCTACTGCAATCGGAAGTCATTCTTATAAACTGAGCCTGCGTGGCTGCGAAATGCACATTTGAAACAGAATTTCACAAGAAACGCACACATGGTTTTCAGAAATTTTACACATGCATTCAGTGGCACATAATATGATGTCTGAATTCGAATTGACCTAAATATCTGTGCTCATGATGCACATGTTTAATTGGATCTCTTGAGTGATGTTTCTCTGTGAAGATCTTACATCCACATACAGACCCTATTTACACTTTGTTTCACGTCATCAGCACTCATATTTATATCTATCATGCATGTCAAAGGTGTCCAACTGACCACGGGCGTTGAGATTTTGCACCTGTCTTCATCATGTCTGCTGTGTTACGTCTTTGTCTGGATGCGTCGGGACATAGTTGCCTTCGCATTACAAAAGATGCCGTATGTGGCCAGAAGCATCTCAGACCACCTCAGCAAGTAGATGTGAGTGATCGGATCACGTACGGTCTACGTCCACACTCGAGGCCTTAAAAAAAAACCAACAAAAAGAAAAACCCAAACAGTAGTGTAAACAGGGTGTAAGTGCTATCCTCGTCTGTCCTGCAGGGAGCGATGGTGGAGAAGAGGATCCTGGCACGCGTCCACAGCAGGTTCATCGTCTCTCTGGCTTACGCCTTCCAGTCTAAAACAGAGCTTTGTCTGATCATGACGATCATGAACGGCGGAGACCTGAGGTAAGATCATCACCCGCCCATCCTACAATCCAAGCACAGAAACCATGAAGATTTCCGTGATGAAGACAATACCCGTAACTCATAGCTGGCGGCACAACGCCGTCGCCTACTCTCTTAAGTTTTGTCTTTATTAGTTTGTCTCCCGGTTTGGAGAAAAATCGGAAGAAAAATCCGTGTCCATGAACTAAATGTCCATAGAGTTTCCTCAGATGACCCCTGAACCTCTGGACAAAACCCTTCACCTCTCCCCGTCTCTCCCACACCGCCAGGTACCACATCTACAATGTGGATGAGAACAACCCAGGGTTTGAGGAGCCCCGCGCCTGCTACTACGCTGCGCAGATCATCCAGGGCATGGAGCATCTCCACCAGAAGAGGATCGTCTACAGAGACCTCAAACCAGAGAACGTGCTGCTGGACAATCAAGGTCAGAGACTCGGGGACGAGAAGAAGTTCGCCCGATGCACAATCAACCTCGCTGACTCAGCTGGCAGAGCCGCTGTGAAATTCGACGTCAGAAATCATTCACATTTGACATTTTGAGAAATGCATCGGCGCGAGCTGGAGAAGAGGCACAGATTTCCCCAGTGTAGATTCCCAACTGTATATTTTCCTGTGTACTGCACTGTGATGCGTGCATAAGTAGCACCAATTTCTCTATATTGTTTTCTCAATTCACATCGTTATTCTGAAGGGCAGTTTCAGAGGAAGGTTTCTCTTTCCTCCCATCATCACTCGGCTCCACCTTCACCTATACTGTAATACTGCAGACATCAAAGTCCCATTGGTCTTCTCTTCTTACTTATTACTTGGCGAAAAGGTAAACATGCCTATCTCCCAAAAGGACAAACTATTCACTTTAAGAAATTACATTCGAATGCCCGACTTTTTGTGAAAGTTACAAGAGATAAACGAGCAGATATACTTTTTGTTGTTGTTGTTTTTTGCCCCCTGAGGTCAAATCACTCACTTAGCCTCTCTCTCTCTCTCTCTCACTCACTCACTCACACACGCACACACACACTGATCTGGTCTTAGCTGTGAGTACATGCTATATGTTACTTCTAACACAAGGACATATTTGAGTTATCTTACTGCCGCAAGCTGACGTGTCAGAGACGTGGTGTGACGGTCAATATTGGCATCTGTGACGCGCACAGCTCTTGACTTTCGCCCTGTGTTTGTTCTCGCAGGTAACGTCCGTATCTCTGACCTTGGTCTGGCTGTGGAACTCGCCGATGATCAGTTCAAAATCAAAGGCTACGCCGGGACTCCAGGTACAGTTGGGAAACTGATTCTAATTAGAGGAGATGATAGAATTTAAAAAAAAAATACTAATAAGGCCTGGGAGCAGGAGCCGTGTGAAAAGAGAGAAACACTTTCCTTTCCCACATTTGCGTTTGTCCACTCCACAGTTGTCACGTGACGTTTTCCACACGTGTGCCACCACATTCTGCAGCGCACACGTTCGATACGATGACCGACACCACACAAAGAGGAGAGTCGGCGCATGGAACCAAAGTATATTTCTCTAACTTCCAGTCAATCTGATTAAATTCAACACAAGACTAAGTCGTCTTACGAGCAGCATTTCAGTGGGTTATGGGGACCTTTGAGAAATAGCAAGTGCGCAAATTTGGCCCCGTTCCATTGGCAGATTAGTTCAGGAATTGCAAGCAAAAGACAACAAATCCTTTTCTTCGTGTAATGAAAACAAGCGCTGGATGAAACGAAACTGTATGCAAACACATTTTTTTGAAGAAGCGTGCTAACTAACATGGGGAAAAGACGGATAAAGCCCCTGCAGTTGAAATGTTGTCTTCCCCGGTTCTACACACATCAAACACAGCCTCCATGACAAACGCAAAAGCTTCAGTCTCGCATGGATTTTCATCAGGTCACAAGAGGCTCATGGTTTTAGGAAAAATAAAAAATAAAAAATCAGGGTTTAGGAAGCAGAAACCCTTTCACAAGGTCAGCCAGACGTTATAGACGGGCTTTCTGCAAGAAAGACTTCGGGGCCGACTCCTCTCATCTGCCAGCGGTGTAAGCTCCGCCTCTCTCGCGTGAGTGAAAACCAAATGACCTTACTTGTCCCAAGTCCTCGTTTGTAAATCATGATTCCGATATACTTATTGTACTCACTTTAAAAACATGTAAACTCTGACTCTGTAAACTCTCGGATCCTTGTCCTCTTTCTCTAACTGGTGATTTTGCTCCCACCTGCAGGCTTTATGGCACCAGAGCTGCTGAGGGGAGAAGAGTACGACTACACTGTGGACTACTTCGCGCTGGGGGTCACTCTCTACGAGTTTCTGGCCGCTAAAGGGCCTTTTAGGACCAGAGGAGAGAAGGTGAACTGGCTCCGTTTCGTTTTTTTTGTTTGTTTGTTTTTTTAAACTATATTTATTCTCCGCTTTACACCCATTCCCTCAATAGCCTAACTGTTGCCTGACATGTAGATTTCTTATATGACAGAGAAACAGATTTAGTGGCCCCACCACGTCCGTCTACAATTGACGTTTACGTCACAAAACCTTAAAACCCTTTCAAGTTTTTAAATACAAAGAAAAGAAATCCAGCGACTTAAAATAAGATGCAAACTTCTTGTAAAAAAGGCACATCGTCCCATGTCTCACTGGGGAGCCATTATAGGTGATTGTATCTTCTTTTAAGCATATTTTGACTGTATATTAGACAAACGTACTTGGGTGAGATCAGCGCCAGTAATATTAGCGCCATTAATGAGCTAGTAGTACATTCTGTGCATGCGCACATTGAGTGACAGTGGCGGTTTCCAGGGTTTATTGATTATTTTCATCTGTATGGATCTGACTGTGAGGGGTGACAGGAGTGAGAACGCTGAGAGATGTCGCCGTTCTGCCGTCCCCAGGTGGAGAACAAGGTGGTGAAAAAGCGCATCCTGAACGACCCCGTGACCTACCCGGAGAAGTTCAGCGAGAGCGCCAGGTCCATCTGTGAGGGTCTGCTGTCCAAAGAGGCGGACAAGCGGCTGGGCTTCAAGAGCGGATCGTGCGACGAGCTCAGGGCGCACGCTTTCTTCGGCGAGATCAACTGGAGGAAGCTGAACGCGGGTGTGTGTGTGTGTGTGTGTGTGTGTGTTGCACGTGCGGTCAAACGCGTTCCAGTGTTTTACATTCAAGTGTCCTGCTGCACATAGAGTTTACGCATGTTCTTCGTCCTTAACACGTATTTTAAAGGTATTCTAATACTTTTTTTCTCTCACATCCTGCAGTGTTGCCTTTATCTACCGATGATCCGTATTTACCTTTCAAAACCTTACCGAGAGAATTTGATCTTGAAAAATTTCCCACCAAAATTCTACTGTTTTTGTCTTTACGTAAGCAAACACAAACACTGACATGCTCTTTATTCAACCGATGGGCATCCGGGATTATCAAGGATGTTAGTAACTGCCGGTTATAGTACTATAATGTTGAATTAAATACAACTTTGATACACTTTTTTTGCAGGTCTGGTGGTTCTTTATGTTTCTGTTAGATTTTGGTTGTATTATTTCATGTTCACAGTGCACACATTTTATTTCTTAAACGTAATTAGGTGTTAAACTGTTCTTTAACACCTTGCTGAAACTGGAAACTTAAACAGAATCTATTTTGATAAACTGCATGGTGGTTAAACGGAGGTCTGGGGGGTTCAAACCTTCTGTGCCATCACACAGAAGGTTTGAAATGTGGTTTTTTTACTGACCTTGTCTTCTCCCTGGATGCCTGCTCCCTCTCAGGGATTCTCCCGCCGCCCTTCGTGCCAGACTCCAAGACCGTTTACGCCAAGAACATCGACGATGTCGGGGCCTTTTCCACAGTCAAAGGCGTCCAGCTGGAGGACAAAGACACTGACTTCTTTGATGAGTTTGCCTCTGGGAACATCTCCATCCCCTGGCAGGAGGAGATGATCGAGACGGGGATCTATGGTGAGTTGACCATCTGGGGCCCCGATGGCACTCTGCCCAATGACCTGCGACGCGAGTCCATCCTGGAGCAGCCGCCCAAGTCCTCCACCTGCACTCTGTCATAAGAGGATGGTCCCGTGCAAACTGTCGGTTTGTCCGTCCAAATGTGTTTTGGAGCACTTTTTGCACTATAATGATAATAATGATTAATGTAATAATAATTATTTATTTATTTATTAGTGAGAAAAGAAATACTTATTTCACTTTTTTCTTTCTTTGTTACAGTTTTTACCGTTA
>CAAKHG010021093.1:0-48114 GCA_901007715.1 Dactylopterus volitans
TGATTTAAAATATGTAATATTCAATGAAGTATCCATCTCGTCTCCTTGTTCTTGCTCTTCCCTACAATGTAAATAAAATGTGTGCACTTTTTTCTAAATCTGATTAATCGAAGAAATAATCGACAGATTAATCGATTATCAAAATAATCGTCAGTTGCAGCCCTGCTGATCGCTGTATTAATCTTGATGGTATCCATCTATGTGGTGAATGATCATTTGTCCACAGAGTTTTTGAAGCACAAAGATCTCGAATCCAATGAGTTTGTGCCGTTTTCCCAGACCTTGCCATTTTCATGCTGCACAACCGATCAGATAGTCATGGTCTCTGCACTGGAAGCAGCAATTTCACACCGCAAACATTCCAAACAAACATTTCACCAGCTGGAAAAAAAAAAAAAATTCTCCGATTATCACCGCGGCATCTACCCCTCAAACAATCTGCTCCGGCATCTGAGACCGCTGCAAGCCTGCACATCGTTGTGAGCTGGGGCGCGCGGGGAGACGCACGGCGGCGGCGTTACGCGCTGCAACTAAGCACCCAAAAAAAAAAAAAAAAAAAAACCCGCAATTTATCAAATGCGTAACTACCATCAAAGCGGACTCGCGGCCTTCGCACAAACATCTCCCTCCAGGACACGAAGGGTCCCAGCTTGGTGCAGTTCCGTCCCCACACTCGCAGGCAGGCCGAACGCCAAATCTCGGGGTCCCTGCAATCAAATCGAGGGGGAAGGAAAACTGAATTGAGTGGACCTGAAACTTTACCCTGCATGCTCGTCCTCGTCGTCTCTGTTGGATCACAGCAAATTTAGACTGCAAACAATTTTTTTCGTTTGGTTTTACCAATTTGAAGGGGAAACATTCTTTAATTGCTCAATCTGCACGGATCGCAGTGTGCAAGTCTAAAGAGAGCCAAGTCTCCTTGGCGGGCTTCCTGGGTGCAATGACCTTCTACATGACTTCGAATTGAGGAATCTTTCTGGGTGATTGATTCATTAGCATATGAAATCAACAGTTGGCTATTTGCAGTTGATGGCCATCACCCAGGTGGAGCAGCCAGCAACCCAGTTATCACTCTCAGGTTCTCAAGATATTTAAGAGAGTCATGACCAAGATCCTGTCTTCCGTTTTTAGAATTACCAATTAAATGATAAATTCTCTCTCTCTTTTTTGCGTTTTATTATTCAACCAGGACACTCTCCTCGCCTGAACGCTGCGCACGACTGGGTGTCTCCCTCACTGTCCCTTTCCCTGCCAGCTGTCCGGTGCTAAATCACAAAAGGCAAAAATCTGAGGAGGGCAAGCCGCTGACACACGAGCCGGCGATGCGTCTGCCCCGGGGCGGTGGCGTGGCTGACCTGGCACAAATGTAGAACCCGCGGCAGACCAGCGAGAGCTGCTCCAGGGCTCGCATGTCCAGATCGCTCGACACGACCCAACGGAAGATGTACATCAGGATCTCCCGTGGCAGGGCTTCAGTCAAGCCAAGAGGGACACATAAAGAATCATGAGCAAAGACGATAATGATTCAAGCCTGCGTTTTTTAATGTAATTGTTATTATTATTTTTTTTTTTTTTTACCTGAAATGTGCAACTGGTTCCTCTCCATATCAGGAGTGCAGATCTTTGGAAATGGATTTTCCAAATTGAGTTGCTGCTCAAAGTAGGCGACCAGGTCCTCAATCTCACCGTCACCGTCACTCTCCTCCCTGCTATAATAATAATAATAATAATAATAATAATAATAATAATAATAACAATAAAAACGTGCCGTGTTAAGTGTTAAAAGTGAGAATATCATTTTCTCCCACACATACGCATGGAAAAAAACCGCTGCACACCATATAATTCAGGGAACACAGCTGCTGGTAAAGCCCTGTGTGCAGCGCTGAATCACCCACTATAAAAAACAATGCACGCAGCACTTCTATAACAAGTATATGAATTAGAGGTACATAAATCAGGGTTTGGAAAAAACTCAAAAGTTTCCGATTTTTGCCTCCAGTGATCAAAACTTCAAGAGACCAGTGTCAAATCAATGTCTAGGACACTTTTAAAAAGGTCTGGAAATGTCACAGACTCAAATTAAATACAATCAGCCGAGGATAAATCCATGATAAAAAAGCATCTTACTAGTTTCCTTCAACTCGATCTGCATCGGGACGGCTGTAGTTGATCTTAAACTCAATGTCGGGCACGAGCTGCATGGCCATGCGATAGAACTTGATGGCTGCCAATGAAAGACACATCATAGACTCACAGTGCAAACAACGGTTTCATGTTCTCATCTGGGATTTAAAAAAATCATCTATTTGGCGATTAGGGTCAAATACAGTTCCTGGCAACGCCTGCGACGTCTTAACTGTTGAGGTCATTTACAAAAACTATTCTGAAGGTGAAAAAAGACCAACATTGGAAAATCTCACGGAACGTAGCAATGTCCAAAAGATTATTCAGCGACTTTAAGATAGCTCTTCTGTCTCGTCTTCTTCCGCTTATCCAGGTCCGGGTCGCGGACCACTGCGCCAGACCCATATGGTGCCTTCTGCAGGTGGCGGGCTTGCTGGAGGACGGACCCATGTCTCTGCCTCGGGCTGGACCTGACCAGACCCCATGGGCGAAGGCCCGGAACTAGGCGCTCGCCCCTTGACCAGGCCTGGCTCCAGGACGGGGCCCCGGTGACCCTTCAGGCAGGGCACACTGGTACTTTGATGTTGTTCTTCCCATATGCGTCTTTATGGACCATTCTTTGTCTGACCCTTCACCCAAGACCAATTTGCCATGGGAGACCCTTCCAGGGGCTGCTGCCCCCGACAACATAGCTCCTGGGATCATTAGGACACTCAAACCTCTCCACCACGATAAGGTGATGGTCCGCGGAGGGGAGCTTTTCTGTCCATTTCAAAAAAAATGTTTTGCTAGGGTTTTGTTTTTTGTTTTTTTTTTGGAGTTGATCTGAACCCCCTGAATCCCGCTGGGTCTGGCTGTGATGTGTGTCCACGGCGCAGCTTTATGTCTCACCGGCTGCAGTTCACAAGTGTAGCGTTCTGTGTAATTTACTTGCTTAGGCTAACGGTTTCCTCGCCGTCGTCCGTTTTGTGTTTATTTTTGCAACAACTCATTACGAGTGAGTTGAGATGAACCTCCATTGATCCACTGGGGCAGAATGTTCTCATCTGTTCAATTCTCGCCTGGTGCCGCCAGTTATTAATATATAATTCGTTATCGATGTCGTGGTGTGACGCGCAATCAAACATCTGCCAGAATCGGTTATTCTGAAAACTTACCAGACCACTTCTGTGCCTGACTTCCCTCCCTTATCATTCTGCTGTGCAGCTTCATGCGGCTTCCGGCTAAAATAGACTTGGCGCATATTTTTAGCAGACCAAAGAGCCGCTTCTGGCTCACGACTTTTAACGTTCTGCATCGCGTCTGGGGGAGGCAAAATAAGGGTCTAGGGTGTCAGCCACTGGCTCCGGTGGCAGCACTGCAACCAGAAACGCAGCAAATCGGGCCCGGTGGGCTCCCGGGGGAGAATTTCCTCCGTTTATTAGTGGTTTTCCAGAGCCATACCTTCATAGACGGCTCCATTCTGTTCTTCCTGGACAGCTCTCAAGAACAGTTCGGTGGCCTGAGGAGAGATGACTCACATCAATCGTTCAAAAGCAAAGACAATCTCAGTGGCGGCACGAATTTTGAAGACGTGACCCGGATCAGGTCACGACATACTTTTTCCTCCCGTGCTATCTCTTGCGTCCGCTTCAGACTCGCAGCTTTCAGCAGCCGGCTGCTCATTCCACTCGCGCCGGAGCTCGGCTTGAGCTCAGACATCCACTGGGCCCTGAACGCATTGAGCTCCAGCTGAAGTTCAGAGGGTGAAAAAAAAAAAAAGGGAAAGAAGACTCAGAAGAGCCAAAAAGTCACGGGCTGCAGATGAGGTCTCACGCGGAAAACAGATTCTCTTATTACGTTATCTTTTTTCCCGAAAAACAATCACAAAAACATGACTTTCAACGTCAGTTAAAAGTGAGCAGCTGGCTAACCTGCTGGCTGGGAGAGAACCAGCCAGACCATGTTCAGAGGTGGTTCTTACACAACATTTTTCTGAGACCATTCCTGAGCTTTTGAACAGCCTCCACCCCGAGGTGAACATGCCGATCTCAGAAAAACAGCCTCAGGTCAAAAAGCCTGTAAAATCAGTGAGACTTTGACGGCCGCCTCACACAACCTGCAGAAGTAACCAATAGATGCATTCCTGGTTCGGTCATAAGATCACCGCACCTCCATTTGAGAGATATTGATCTGGGAGTACATGAGTAGAATGCTATCATTCTACAAGACAGAAACGCCATCTGAATCGTGGTTTATGTCCAGTGAGGATGTCTCACCTGAAGGTTCGGGTCATCTGAACCTTCATCCTCCTCCTCTATTATTCGTCCGATATCTGCATTTTCTTCAGCCTGGAAAAAAAAAGAAAAGCAAAACCGATTTTAACTGATTTTTTAAAAGAGGCACCTGTTTTCTCACATCAGCATGTGGACACCAACCCACCCGACGCCCAGATGATCTCACTTTATATCGTTCAAAGGGAGGCGGACTCTTTCTACAGGTTGATCGATTGTCTTTTTTTTCCAACCCTTGCAATTTGTCTTAATTTTAAACGAGATTAAGGAGTCTTAATGCACGACAAGGATGAGCTGTTGGTGAGACACAACACTGACCCCATGCATCAAAAATGTACTGTGGCTGAATACCAGTCGGTTTGCACATAAGCCTGCTGCTGATCCACACACATCTGACGGGGTCTGTTCGTGAACACACACACACACACACACACAATTATTTTTGATCTTCTTATTCTACGCGTTTTCTCCACCTCCCCTCATTAACACCACTTGTTAATTCAGTTGAACACCACTTGGTAACTTTTTTTAAAAAAAATTGCTGTAAATATCAACTTCTGTTCTGCACAGAAGGCAACATTTCTCTATGTTGTGTTTTCAGTTAATTTGCTACCATTCATGCGATGTCACGCTGTGTTGTGGCAAAACTTGGGCTTCGCTTTTCTCCCTGACAGCTTTTACTGTATTTCACACGGTGGCGTGTTTATGTTCCTGTGTACACTATGTTGTGTGCGTGAGGAAAATCTAAGAAAAAGTAAAACACTTATGGAATATTGACAAGAGGTTCCATCACTTCCTTCGGGTGCTAAGACCATTCCAATTGTCGAGGTACAGCAAAGAAGGTTCTAATAATCCCACGCAAGATCCGCGGCTTCATCCGGGCGCGAGTTGCTGGTGTAGAAAAAGACCCAAAACAAACACGAGAACGTACGCAAAACGCTCATATTACTTCAACAGGATGAGCGGCGCCGTTTATTAGAATGCTATGTCACATAAGCCTCCCGAAATTCACATCGGCTCTCCTTTTTTTTTCTTCCTGTTTTGCAACTAAGCTACTTATTCGCCCGAGGACGCGTCGCGCAGGTCAAACCCCACAGGTGAGGCAGCGGAGCGGCGGGCTAAGTTAGCTAGCTGGCTAACGCGCCGCTGCGTCAACAACGGCGAGAGGCGCGGGGGCACCCACCATGACAACGTGGCCGGCGACGTCTGCGTTTGCACCCCACAAGCGGTCAGCACTCACGTTTACAGTTCACGGTCGGAGAAGCGGACCACGCAGCGGACATATTTACGAGCTCGCAGGAACGCAGCCATTTCGCTGGGCAGCCCGGAGACTCAGTGACGGGGAGCCAAGTGTTTGCGCTGCAGGAGCCGCGGTGTGCGCATGCGCAACGCGCTCGCTGGCGAGTTTGTCTCGACGTGTAGTTACCGAAGTTTTTTTTTGGTTTTTTTTTTGCTTTTTTTGTTACAAAATCAATGTCCAATTAAAGCAGTAACAGACATGGCAGTTTTAACTAAAACTGTAGATCCGAATCGGAGGGAACACAAGTGTAGCGCGAAATATACATAAATCTTGAGATAAATGTACAGTGATAACAAAAATACGCCATTAAAATAAATAATATACAAAGGAAATACAACAACTCAGCTTTCCGAATCATGAGGAAGAGTGCTTATAATATTGTACAATCTCTGGACTATGGGTCCTTTTACATGTTTTACAGACTTCAAGAATAATTTGAATTAATTTCTAAAGAAGATAAAATTGGGGACGTTGGGGGGGGGGGGGCACTGTTGTATTCTGTTTTTATGAATAAAATGACAAACACAATACAACATTTCCACAGAGTTCAACATCTTTGTTTTTTGAAATCAAACCAAATGTTATATCATCTCTTGAGAGAGAGGCAGTTCCCCAATTTCCAAACAAGGAACACGGAGTCATATTCAAATAAGTCACATAGATTAAAAGGCAAATGAGCTAATATGCACCAGCCCTATTTAAATAGAATAATATTTGTACAAGCACAGAAGTAGTTTTTATTGCGTTCAATACATTGTGCAATATACAGTACATATTCAATGCGACAATATGCATTAGACCTATTCCTTCTATTTTAGGTATGGTTAAAATACAGTATATACAGTATCCAACGCGGTCGTGATTTTATAAAACATTTGAATTTATTATTTATTAAGATATTTCCACACACAGGTGAAGGAACTTTTTTTTCAGCCAAATAAAAATGTGAATGTCATGTATTTTAATGTAAATAACGCCTGCAATCACCCCTGAATTATTCCTATTTATTTTTCTTCTTCTTAGATGCTGGTTGTGTATGAATGTAAGTGCAAGTATCTATGAATGTATGAAAGCATGAAATACTTAATTCATTTCTCATCTCAGAACATGAAATACCCAATTACTGCAGAGCAGACCCCATATACCCCAAGTACATGTAGATACATGAGTAAAGCACACTTGGGCATACATCAGATTTTGGTATATACATTTGGTATATACATTCACATTCATTTGTAGACTGGCTCTACTCAGTAAAAGGCAGTAGTACAAAATGAATATATATTAATTTGATTTCGGTTCCTTTCATCATTTCATGCGCTTTCAGTGGGTCTTGCTCTTATTCTCATGACTGCGCTCAGAAATTTCGGTCCAGCTGGCAAATCGCTGTCTCGCATTTGTCTCGGTTTCCCCCGGCCACGCTGTGGCTGCTGTACGATGCGGGCTGAAGGCCGCACAACCGGCGCGCATGGCGGCTCCGACGAAGGCGACGTGCCCAACCCACCGGCGCACTCGGGGGAGGGGGGATATCTATCTCACCCCGCTTTGACTCTTTGATTCCGGTGGGGCGCTGTGATTTGTTGTCATAAAGACCGCAAGCTGGGTTTTGCAGCAACGCGAGATCGGGACGAGCCCCATGACGAGGGGGGGGGGCCTAGTATGATGGGCTCAGGGATCCGGTAGTCTCGCCTTCTAACCGTGCCAATTAGATGTGTTTTCCACCGAAACATGTGTTGAACACCGGCCACGAATGCTCGGCGATGTGTCCCCGTGGAGCTGACGCGAGGAGGGTGAGCCCGGTCTCCTACGCGGTTCCTTTGAAGCCCCTTAGGAGACCTTCGAGGTCCCGCGGATTCCGGCGTATTTTGTTTGCTTTATTATTATTATTTATTATTTTTCGAACGCTGCGCCAGCACCACGAAGCAGTTGGCGTTAATCGCCGCACGCTTGTTTGGACGAGTCGCTCCGAAAACGAGCAGAAAGCGGGGACGTTCCTTCAGTGGGAGCGCCGCGGCGGTTGGATGCTCGAGCGCCGCTGGATTAGCTTGCGTCCTCCGCCGGAACAGCCGGAGCAGGAGCGCCCGCTAACGCTAGCTGCGTAGCGTTACTGTAACTGCAGTCGCCGTGGAGCGTGCTTTACACGGAGTACGCGGCGGGGAATAGAAAGGAGGCTGTTTGGGTTCATTCGTGTTCACTTTGGCAATCAACAGTCGGGCGAGAGACGTTAAATGGCTCTTAAAGGAGCAGCTTCGGCCGCACGCGCAGTGACGTCACAGTGACACACTCGCACCGTAAACACTCGGATCAGCGCCCGGCAATGGCAGCGCGAAGTCTCTGAATCGCAAATCCCTTTTATCAGGGGGGGAAAAAAAGAGGAAAAAAAGGACGGTGGCTTGATTCATGCACTTCGTCTGACAGCCGCGATGAATGTAGCCTCTCTCCATCACGCCAAAAGTTATGATCTGTTATGGTCTGGAAGCGTTGAAGAGTGTTTGTTATGAACGTGCTCTCGAGGTTCATTTAAAGCACAAGCGGATCAGCCGAAACATTGTGACCACTGCACGCTGTTTGTAAGAATGACAGGGGGAAGCTTTGTGTAATTTTGTTTTTTATTAAATCTGCTCGTGAGAGGTGTTGCTGTGTTTTATTGCTTGTTGTCGGGACTGTGATTTGCAAGGCTGTTGAGCTGCCACTGGGTTATAGACGGTGAGGTGTCCCTAATATTTTTGCTCACCCCACTTATGTGCATTTGGATGATGAAATATCAGGGGCGCCCGTCAGTCGAACCCAGTACAGTTCAACAGCATTCCCAGTAACAATCGTTCGAATACGTCAACGCCTTTTCTCAAACGGATTCAGTAGAAATTCACCTTAAAACGTCTGCAGGGAGAATTTATCGCGGGGCTGTTTCATTATATTCTGTGGCAAACATGCGGTGGTCACAATGTTATGGCTGATCAGTGTCAATATCTGCTTATATTTTTCGGGAATAAGAGCACAGAAATGTCAAAGATATGGTGCTGTTTCCAAACATTCGGTCATCTGTTTAACACTTTCTGGATTTAATTTAATTGCCTTTGGGCGTACATGATGGATCGGGGCCGGTGAGCGCACGTTGTCGTTCATGCGGCTCGCTAGTTAACAGATCACTTTGTCGGATTCGTCCCGCACCTTTTCAGCCAGTGGGAGGCAAGCCCACGACACAATGAGCCCTCCACCTCTGCCCGTGGTCTGCTGCTGTTGTCACAGGAAAATCTGGTTGCATTCAGCAGCAGGAGGCAAACGCGTCTCTCGTTTTCCACCCAGTTATTATCAGCCCCCGGATGATGGTGCCGAAGGACAAGCATAATGAATAGATACACCAACATCAGGCAGCTCGGGGATGGCACCTACGGCTCCGTCATCCTCGGCCGCAACCTGGAATCAGGCGAACTAGTTGCCATAAAGAAGTGAGTGTCTTGCCGTACCCTCGGCGGGCGGGGCGCGGTGGGTGGGTGGGTGGGGGGTGTCGCGTCAAACAGATTACATGAGTTGACGTGATCGATTTTGTTTCAGAATGAAAAGGAAGTTCTACTCCTGGGAAGAATGCATGAACCTGCGAGAAGTCAAGGTTTGGCTTCCCTTTCATTCTCACTCAGATGTGTCGGAAGTAATGTCCCTCTCGGGATCAATGAAGTATGCTGACTCTGATTTAGCACCGGCGCATTTCAGCGCGCTCCATTGGAGTGTGTGTGTGTGTGTGTGTAAGTGATTTTACCCGATGATTCTGTGTTGTAGTTTTGGTTGTTTGCCCTCAGTCTTTGTGCAGCAATGTTGATGTGATGCTTCTCACCTTTTTAACTCGGCTGTCGAACACTTTTTTTTTTTTTTTCTCATCTGCACCGATTCAGAATGTCACAGTCTAAACTTCACGCAGCAGCTCTAAAGCCTGGAAGGTGATTCCCGTGTGCTGTTGGTTTTGAGCTCTGGTTCCCACTGCTGGCTCACAGGCCCCCTTTTTTTTTCCGGTAGAGCTTCACCTCCATGCAGCAAAGCAGCTACAGAACCTGCTAATCCTCAAAGAGTCCTGCTAATGAGATTATGAGTTCAGCATGCCAATCCATGAGTTCTCCAACTGCCACTAAAATTTTAGCATGATTAAACCTTTCTCACCCCAGTGCATGGGACAGTGCTTCTCCATCCTGCTCTGTTACTGGATTTGTTTGTTTGTGTATTCCTATGTTATGAAAGTCGATCCCACATGTCCAGTATTTACCTCCAAAATACATGATATGTTCTTGCAGTAGCCATTTTGGATGAGAAGGTTTCAATAGTCGGAGGGTTTGAATTGCTTTTGAATGTGCTGTGCGGAGGTGTGTGAGGTGTGTGAGGTGTGTGTGCTTTCCAGCATGGTTAGATTCACAGTTTACTGCCACTTTTCCACAAAGCGTTCCACATATCCTCAATAAACGTCTCTGTTCTTTCAGTCCTTGAAGAAACTGAACCACGCGAACGTGATCAAACTGAAGGAGGTCATCCGAGAAAACGACCACTTGTACTTTATATTCGAGTACATGAAGGAAAATTTGTATCAGCTAATGAAAGACAGGTGTGTGTGTGTAGTTCCACATTTTCATGTCCATCCTCTAGCATGCTTTGTAAATGCTTGCAGTTCGGAAGTGATTTAAATAGTTTCTGTTTCTTTCCACAGGACCCGCTTGTTTCCCGAATCTGCTGTCAGAAATATCATGTTTCAGATCCTCCAGGGGCTGGCCTTCATCCACAAACACGGTATGCGACCGCGACGCCGCGGAAACCTCTCGCCGCTTTTGGGTTTCACGTTGGCCATCCTGCACGTCCAGGTGGTGACCGAATGTGTCGCTCGCTAGGGTTTTTTCACAGAGACATGAAACCCGAGAACCTCCTCTGCATGGGCCCAGAGCTGGTGAAAATAGCCGACTTTGGCCTCGCCCGCGAGATCAGGTCCCGACCACCGTACACAGACTACGTCTCAACCAGATGGTGAGTTTTTTTTTTTTTTTTTGTTTGTTTTTTTTTGCGTCGGGACAGTCTGCTTTGATGGCGCCGCCCGGTCACGCCTGTAAACCCTCCGGTCTCCCTGGTCCAGGTACAGAGCTCCAGAGGTCCTCCTCAGATCCACATCCTACAGTTCGCCCATCGACCATTGGGCGGTTGGCTGCATCATGGCAGAGCTTTACACCCTCAGGCCTTTGTTTCCAGGTTCCAGCGAAGTCGACACCATATTTAAGATTTGCCAAGTCTTGGGCACACCAAAGAAGGTAACATCTGCGACGTATTTAAAAAAAAAAAAAAAGATCACAAAGCTAAATAGATTCATTGCATACTTGACTGATGGAAAAATAATTATTCAGGAATGGGGATCTGTGAATAGCTGGGAGGAATATGGAGGAATAATCGAGCCCCGTGTGCACACAGAAGCATTTGAGGGTATTTATTATACTTCAGGCAGACAGAATATATCTGTGTACACCCGTGTATTTCCAGCTGACCACATCTGCTCATAGATGTAGACCTGCTACATCCAGCTCGTGCACCCCAGACCTCCTCGACCTCTCCCAAAGTCACATGTGGAATAGCAGTCGCAAGAAGCCGCAGCATGATGGAGAACACAAGTGCCACTTTGCGATCACATTTCGGCAGTTACCCATGAAATTCTCATTAATAATTCAACGTTTTTGGGAAATGTCTAAACGTTCCTACTGACGGGGGAGGAGACTGAGAATCGCTAAGCTCAGTTTGGCACAAAACTGGAGACGTTCGAGGAGATGAGTGGAGGAATGATCACAACCCACAAATCATGGATCAACATGTAGCTACAGCTGATGAATACAGATTTTTTTTATTTTTTTTTTGAATATAACTTAACATTGTAGCGTGTAACGTGGACCGTCTCTGTCCTCCAGAACGACTGGTCGGAGGGATACCAGCTGGCATGTGCCATGAATTTCCGGTGGCCCCAGTGTGTTCCCAGTAATCTGGAGACGCTGATCCCCAACGCCAGTCCCGAGGCCATCCACCTGATGACGGACCTGCTCCAGTGGGACCCCAAAAAGAGACCGACCTCTGCCCAGGTAGCGTGTGACGAAGGAGGCCATTTTGCCTCCGAGCCACCGGCCGCGTGGACCCTCGTGACTTTAAATTCCTATCTATCCACGTCCACGAATGTTTGTTTGGAGATTCTGGGGCTCAAAATTTGCGGCCCTGCAAGGCTTGTACGCGCATCAAGCGAACGCACTGCAAAAACAAACGGGACCTTCGTTTCACGCGTTTGCTCTGGTGGCGTCTTCATCACGCGGTTCCTCCATGTGTGGCCAATTACAACAAACGGGGCCTTCAGGCATCCGCACGGTCCACACGGCCGATCACGTAAGAGGAGCTGCTGTTGTTCACCCAAGTACTCCCGTCCGCAGGCTCTCAGGTACTCCTACTTCCACGTGGGCCAGGCTTTGGGAACCCCCCAGCAGATCCTGGAGCAAGGTAGACCCCAGCCGGGTCTTTTGCCGCTGCAGCCGCATTTACAGTCCCAGCAGACGCTGCAGCAGCAACCCCTGCTGCTCAAGCCCGTGCCCCCGGCCCAGCCTCCACCCTCCAACCAACACTGCTCCCCGCCAAGACCTCAGCAGCAGATCCAGCCCCCGCCCGTGTCAGCAGCCGCCCAGGCAGCGGCGTACCAGCGGCACACGGAGCTGGTGCGAGAGCAGCAACCAAAGCACATGTACAAGCAGGAGCAGGCCGGAGGGACGCCGCAGTCTCACCTTCCCTACATTGTCGACAAGGGCGTCCAGAGCAAGGTGAGGCCCAAGCCGCCCCACCTCCCGCCGCACATGCACGCCATTACGTGGGCAGTGGTTTTGGGTGTTTTTTTTGTTTGTTTTTTTTTGCAAAGTATCCATCCGTCGTGCGTGCAGCCGATCTGTGAGTTCATGACTGACGTCTCGCTGCAGCAGATGAGACAGGAGTCGGAGAACGCGAACCTACTGAACTACCAGCTGAAACCCAAGGGAGGGCGCCGGCGCTGGGGCCACGGCACCGGGCATCTCAAGGGTGACGACTGGGACGACTACGACGACGGCGAGCTGACGTCCATCTCCATTCTCGGGAGGGGCGGCTACTCGACGCAGAAGTCGAGGCAGGCAGAGGACGTCCTGAGCAGGTGAGATGTTTGAAGGGCCTCTCGTGTCGGTCAAATCCCGTCCTCCTATTTGGGTCGTCATTTTTTTTTTTCTTTCTTTACTGGGTTGATGAAAGTGTAGCAGAATTTAAATCACCCAGGCTGAACGGGGACCCTGTCGCATGTCTTTCAGATACGGCAACGTTCTGGACTTCAGCCGGCCAAACGGGAAGGAGGACGCGCCGCTGAACCTGAACAAGACGTCGGTCTACCAAGAGCCATCCAGGACCGCCTCGGCCAAACAACACTACTTGAGGCAGTCCAGATATTTGCCCGGTAACGTGCCGTTCATTCGAAGGCCTCCCCGAAGTAAATCCACACCGCTGCTCGGGTGAAAAGCCAGCCAAGTGCCATCCAATCGGAGGTTTTCTAAAGAGAGCTCGCCTCGTGACGTCTCTGTTTCTCCTCCAGGTCTCAGCACAAAAAAGAACGTGACCATAAATGCTGGTAAAGACTTGACTGGAAGCCATCTTTGGGGCAACAGCGGTATTCCATTTGGAGGGACTCTACCAAGCAGAGGCACGCATGGTAATCCCTCGGGATATTTCGCACGTGTAATCCCACTGTAATCTGTTAACTTCTGTAGTTCTCAGCGCCATGTCCCCCCCTTTTTTTTGTTTGTTTGTCTAAAAGGCACAAACACAATCCCAGGAGGCTACATGCCGTCTTTTTACAAAAAAGATGTCGGCTCTGCTGGTCACAGAAGGCATCAGGGTGCTTCAATGGAATCAACAGCATCAAGTGAGGATTCCCTCTTGAGATTTCTCTAATATCTCTTTATGCTCGTCGAGCCGTCTAAGAAGGTGCTGTTGCACCGCTCGCTGCGTTTCCTGTCTTGCCTTTCTTAGATTATGCAACATGGCGGTCCGGTCGGAGTCAGATGAACTCTTCGGCCAACATGCAAATAGCCAGCAAGAGCAACGCCGGTCTGCTGCCCCGCCCCCCAGTACAGACCATCCATGGGCGAACGGACTGGTCTGCCAAATATGGACACCGCTAGTGGCCTCCCCCCCCCGGGGCTCTGACCCGAGTCCTGGAAGAGAGATCAGCACCCCCGAAAAAACAAACAAACAAACAAACTCTTTTACCTCCAAAGAGTAGACCTAGTTGTTTTGTAAGAACCTCTGTACATACATCTTACACAGCAATAAATTTTGTTTCATCATGTGTACTATGGATGATATGCGTTGTGAAATATCTAATTGTACAGTATATATGTGTGCGTGCGCGTGTGTGTGTGTGTGTGGTTCAATGCAAGCTGCCAAAATTTGAGGCCACCCTGTGTTTCGTGTATTTCTGTGACATACAGTAACTGCTGTCCTGCTAAGTGTCAACATGTAGCTTCATGTTTGTACAAGGTTTTATCATTGATCATGTTTACCAGCCTGTATACATGATATGCATATTATAACTTTATGGAAACTTCACTGTGAATTGCTTTTGTTTTTATTAATTACTTTGCCTCTTTCTATTGCATTTTATTGATATACTGCTGGTGGGTTTTTTTTTTTAAATTGTTTATGATGGTAATCGGATAAAGTATGTGTAATATCTTTAAAAAAAACGCAGTTCATGGCAGTGTTTTAGTTAAGCCATGAACTATTATAAAAGTGGTCAGTGTCTGAGGGACATTTATTTTTCCATTCAAACCTAATAACATTAAAAAATTTGATGCTATTAAGCTTTTTTTCGGAAGAAGAATCGTGCCATTGAAATGGAAGTAATCCTTTTCCTGCTTTCATCGCCCCGTCGCCGTGGCAACCAGTCTTTGATAAACTATGATGTTATAGGCTGTATTACGTCGTCTGTCGCTGTGTGACGCCACCGCGGCGTTTCGGCTCTTCACCGTTTACACTTAATTTTGGCTTCCATTCATACATTCAGGCCATCAAAGCATCAACAGCTGGTTTCATTCTGCTTTTCATACCTCATTCAGTTTTCTTCAGCTTGACCACCGCCGATATTTATGCTTCACTCGAACCTTTTCTGCCATACTGTATTTGCATTGATTCAGCAGTTCAGCGTTTTCTGCAGGAAACGCTATTTCTAGTTTCAGTCCGGATTACAGAAATCAGAATAGGAAATGCTTTATTAATCCCAGAGGAAAATGTATACTCTGCCGATATGAGCATCTTGCTCCTCCTAATCCAAGTCAGCAGAGTCGAGAGATGTTTTTTTTTTTTTTTAACTTGTTATGTTCAAGTTCAAAACCAGCAACTAAATTACCCATAATGCAACTTGACCTGATTTGCTCAGCTGCACAGATTATGGATGTATTATAGGACATGTATGTCTCATTGATCCGTCTGTGGCACAGATGTGGATGTGTTCTGCATTAGCGGGTTTGCAGTGAGGACGTAAAGGGTCTGCTAACACCCCCCCACCCCCACCCAACACACACACTCCACCCTCCTCCACCACCACCACCCTTTCCATTTTCAAACCTTCTATTCCAAATTGTCATTGCCTCAGTTATTTTTCTTTTTTGCTAAGCAGGAGTTGCTGTAGCTCCCAAACCCCTCTATGCAGCATTTTAAACGTGTCCCTATGATCTTTTCTCTGATGTCACTGCACAGTTTGACTGCAGGTACCCCGGGTTCCACTCCAGTCGCATCCGCTGCTGGGGTGAGTCAGGACCCCCCCGGCACCCTGCTTTGTGTCGGCGGTGTTTGTTCGCATGCTCACGAGAGGAACCGAGCGATAACGCGGAGATGATGCGCCTCCCGAAGCGGCGCCATGCCTGAACACTGATGGGGTGATGCTGTTGTCCTGGCGACGTCAAGGGGCAAGCTTGACTGCGAGGCTGAGACACTTTTAGGAATGATTGTGTGTGAAGGTGTTATGGAGATGCATTGGGATCTGATGAGGAAAGGCAACACATTTGATCTACAGTCAGACATGGAGACAGTTACACAAATCACGGGGCTGCCGATCGCTGGTGATTCAAATGCCCGAAACTTCACTTGACCTACATGTAACAGATGAGGAAAAAACTAATTACATCCTCTTATCCACCAAGCACGACCCTCCCTTCAGTGACACAGCCATGTCTTTTGAAGCTGCTTTTTTTTTTTTCATTGAGCTATTCTGAATGGCTACGAGGTGTCACGGACCGCCGAGCGTCTCAGCGTGACGGCGGTTGAATACCAGCGTGGGAGCGAGATCGACCGCACCCGGCCCATCGGAGCACGGGCGCTCCTCCCGACCAAGACGGAGCGGCGCCATTGAAGGCTCACTGACCCCTCGTGGTCGGTTCCGGAAACGACGAGGCACGGCAACCAAAGTTAGGAGCTCACAGTCATCGGAGGTAATGGACGGGCCGCGTCCACCTTCCTGGGAGAGGTCTCGGGGGGACGATGAAGAGGTCACGGTCGAAAGAGAGAACGAGGCACGAGGCCCCGAGTTATGAACCCAGCAGTGGTCATCCGCCCACTTCAAACCAGCGAGACACCGTTCACTGAAGGTCATCTGATAACGACGTTGACATGCTATCGGTTGTCCTCTCACGGCCTCTGAGTAGAGTGGAGGTGCGACGGCGGAGCTGCTCACCCCTGTGTGTGTGTGTGTGTGTGTGTGTGTACTCGCACTGACCACCGATGGTAGTGTGATATTGTGCTTTTTGAGTGCATTATCTTTTACCAGTAGTGTGTTCATTTTTTACATATGATTGGCATATATTCTTGGGAGCAGGATATTTTCATATTTTTGGGTCGATTAAATAAGTAACTGTGGAATCTGTGTAAAATCCAACCAAACATATTTCAATCTTAGTGTAATTATTCACTTGGCAGTTGTGGGGTGTAACTGAATCTTTACATTTACATTTACGCTGATTAGCCATAACATTAAAGCCACCGCATGTTTACCTAAGAGTATAATACAACAGCCCCCCCGACCCCGGAGTTTTATTTGAATTTTTATTGAATATGTTTGAGAGAGGTTGTGAAAAATGTTAATGATTGATGAATAATGACAACTGAAGTTTAACTACACATTTTACTGACTGACTGCAGAGTTGGAAATATTCCCATGATAATCACCTATCCACATTCCTATTGGCCAGGAACTACCAATCAGGTACCTGTGTTTTAACACTCCTCTTTTTACGCTTCCCAGGTTCTCTATTGCAGTATATGAGACATGATTTCCTTGATCACTTGATCATTCTTGATTTGAGGTGATCAAACAGGTGAGGCGCCACAAAAATACTTATATTTACTGATTGCGTACGTGTATGTGTGTGTATGTGTGTGTGTGTGTGTGTGTGCATGTGACCCGTCATTGTTTTTTTCAGCTTTGCAAACTCATCTAAAACAGCGTGGAAATGGCTGAGAGAGTTGTGCTGCACTACTTCAATGGGAGGGGGAAAATGGAGGCTATCCGCTGGCTTCTGACGGTCGCAGAGGTGGAGGTGAGCGAAAAGTGTGTGTGTGTGTGCGTGTGTGTGTTTGCGTGTGGGTGCGTGCATGTGTGTGAGTTCATCTGATGACTGTCACTCGAACCAGCCTTTATCAACCGTCTCCACGTCCACAGTTTGATGAGATGTTCCTGACCACCCGCGAGCAGTATGAGAAACTCCTCCAGGGTGAGTTGGTCACACGGATGTTTTGACTCTTTTATTTACTTTTATTTCCTATCGTCTTGCCTTTCACTACGTGCGTTGCGCGGCTTCGCCTGACGTTACCTTCCACCCAGATATGACGTAACCCTGGGCGCGTTACGCAGGGAGGGGCCGGACCCGGAGATCCTCTGACCTGTGATCGCTCGCGTACAGCAACAGGCCCGACTGTGCTTCTGCTTGCAGATGGAGACCTCATGTTCCAGCAGGTGCCCATGGTGGAGATCGACGGCATGAAGCTCATCCAGACCAAGGCCATCCTCAACTACATCGCGGAGAAGTACAACCTCCACGGGGCAAACCCCAAAGACCGCGTCATGTACGAGCCCCTCAAACCCCGTCTGGCGCATTTTGACGCGTCACAGTGATGATGATGATGATGATGATGCTCCTCCTCAGGATCAACATGTACTCAGAGGGACTGATGGATCTCATGGAGATGATCATGATATTGCCCTTCACCGCCGACGTGAAAACCAAGCTGGAGAACATCGAGACCAAAGCCAAGGAGCGCTACCTGCCCGTGTTTGAGAAGGTGACGCTCCTCGACGCGACGTCGCGGGGCAGCGTTCGGCCGTCTCGGCGTTTATGCCCGCGTGTTGATGATGGTGATGATGGTGATGATGATGATGATGATGACCTCCCCAGGTGCTGTCCGGCCAAATTTACCTGGTGGGAGGCAAACTCAGCTCCGCCGACGTGCTGCTGGCCGAGTGCACCCTGATGCTGGAGGAGAAGTTCGCCGGGATCCTCGGCGACTTCCGCAACGTCAAGGTAAAAAAAAACAAAAAAAAACAAAAACGCGCGTAGGAGCGCCGCTCGGGGTCGGCGGATCTCCCTCAACGTTCCGCATTCCCTCCCTCAAGTCTTTCCAGGGCAGGATGACGCGGATCCCCGCCATCAGCAGGTTCCTGCAGCCGGGCAGCAAGAGGAAACCGGTGCCGGATGAAACCTACACGAAAACCGTCATGGAGGTTTTCAACGTCAAGGTGCTGTTCCCGTGAGCGACGGCGGCGGCGACGGCGGCGGGCGGCGCGTCACGCCGTCTGCGTCAGCTACTTCACGGCAAAATCTGGCTGTGGGCCTCGAGACTGAGCCGGAGACTGGATGAGACGCCGCCCCTCACTCCACCGCCACCACCAATAAAGTTTATTTTTGACACCGGAGGAGTCGCTGCTTCTTTGTCGGCCGGGTGGATTTGTAGCATCTGAAATGTCGCGAGCGCGCTGAACTTGCAAGATGGCGAAAACGCCAGATTCCTATTTCAACTCTTTATTTTGCGGTTATTACAAAAATGAACATGGCTTTTTTTTGTTGTCGTTGTTGTTTACATTGATTTCGTTCAATCTCGGGCGTCGGAGCCGTCCCGCGTAAACGTTCCGCTCCTCGCAGCACCGCAGCTTTGTAAATTTGATCGTTTCAAGCGGCCCGCTAATGTTCCTCCGACGCTGCGGCCGACATGAGAATAAATCACTGAATTATCAACAGTTCAGGAGAGGCGGGCGCATGGAAAGTTTAGTGTGTTGCCAAAAAAAAAAAAAAAATCAAGTGCAATCAGCTTCAATCTGCCACGCACGGCAGCCTCTGGAGAAGACAGAGGTGGGAATGTAAACTTGGAATGGCGTCTCCTGTAAAAGGAGGCCGGTCCCGGGTCGCCGGGGCTCCTCCGGTCAGATCAGGATCAGGAGCAAAAGTCTGAACACCATCAACAAACTGCAAGGAGGAGAGAATCACAGCAGCTGGATATTGGCAGTTTTTTTTCATTAAAAATCCTGATTTGATCGACGTGACCTTCTGACCTGAGCCCGGCTATGACGCCGGCGGGGAGCAGCTTCCCGGACTTCTTGTATCTGGTTCCCATCACGACCGAAAGGACCCCGGAGGCAACTGAGACGAAGACGAGACGAAAAAAAAACAATAAAATACCACCATCAGCACATGAGCGCGTCCAGCGGCGGGCGCGCCCGTCCGGTCCCTCACGCCGACCCCACGCGCGCACTCACGCAGCAGAGCCTTGACGTCGCCCGGGTTGTTGGAGATGTTGTAGGCGCCGTAGGCGGACAGGCCGCCGAAGACCAGGCCGGCCATCAGGGACATGACGCTGCCTTCAGGGGGGGGCGACACAGAGGGCAGAGCAGAGCGGCAGTCAGCAGAGCGTCAGCAGAGCGTCAGCAGAGCGTCCGCTCGCCGGGGCAGAAACGCGTCCAAACCTTTTCTCTTGTACCCCGCGAACCCTCCGAGGGCGATGGCGGCCGCGTAGCCGAATCCGATCCAGTCGATCGCCATTGCAGGGCGTCGGGTGGGTTTTCAAGGTGGACCTACGGGGGGGGAATAAAGCTCAAAGCAAGAAATAAACACAATCTACCGCTCTACGCTCACGCCATTTAATAATGACAGCAACTCTTTAAACAAAACACCGTAAGCGTAAACTCTGGAACCCAAAATGCTATTTATCATGAATAGATGAGTATTAAACCCCAGTAATAGGATACGTTTTCCGAATTAATTACATCTTTATTTCACATCTCACACCGGTCTACTCAGACAGGACGCTGTGCTGATGCTCTTTGTGCTCTGGTGAACTTGCTCTAGTTTCGCAGTTCATTTCGATATGATGATCCCGAGATGTCAGTGACGAACATCCGAGGTTTTTTTTTTTTTATCTAAAAGGAAATAACAAAGTGGACAACAATCTTTCTTTCAGTCTTTGAGGTCCACGTTTCACCCTCATATTTGAGGGGAGCGGGTCCACCGGCGGAGATGCACGGAGGAGTGCAGTCAACACACAACAACAAATACTCAGTTATGAGTATTTCAGTCACAAGTGGGGACTAAACGTGACGCCATATCTGCGTGACGTTTCAGGTGAATTGAAATTCCGACTCTGACCGTTCCCTCAACGCACCAGAAGGCTGCCTGTCCGAAACGAACCATTTGCGGGCAATTTAAACAACACACGCCAATACACAAAAAAACACATCACTATTACACTTAATATTTGTGCTAGAATTACTATTACCGTGTTAGTTTACTCTATAGTAACACCTCATTAACGAGCTGCGTTACAGCCATTACGGTGCGCCAGGCCGCGGCGGCCTCTAGATGTCGCTGTGGCTCCGCTGGTGACGAAAATGCGACACGAAAACCAGAAGGCGGCTGCGAGAGCGAGTCTGCGACGAGAGGCGGATTCACGCACAAATACTAACAAGGAAGAGAAGCCCTGATGTTTAGCACGAGCGCGAGTTGTCAAGTGATTAGCATTATTATTTCCTGTCACGTACCTTGGGCCCAACCCGGTGACGAAACAGGTAAACCGCACTTTATGCGAGCAGCGCCGATATATATCGCTCACTTCCTCGTTTTTTTCGCGGACACAGCAGTGATACGCATGCGCCAAGCGGTCAGTGTTGCGTTCACTGGTCTCCGACGAAGTGGTCAAAACAAACCTTCTAGCCGCTTTGACGCGACGCAGCGAGGGATCAAAGGTGGAATCCAGGGACATCAGTGGCAGTTCTGTTGTGTTAAAAGCTTTAATTGACGTTATTAATAACTCCTGCTGTGAAAAAAAAGGTCCATTAGAGTTCGTTCCCAATGACGTGTAAGAAGTTAATATTACATAATAAATTATGGAGCCGCTTTTAAGTACTTTATGTTTGAGTCAGTTTATGTGATTCGTCAGATTCCCAGAACACATGTAGGGACCTATATTGTAGCGAGATTTGAGGCTGATAGAAACCACTTCGGTGCACCTTCCCATAGATTATTTCTACGTTTGGATCTCTGCTGGTGGGATGAAGACCATACTTGCAAAAGATATGACTTCGTTTAGCGTGTTGAAGGTGGAGGTGAAGCGTGCTCTTGAAAGTGTTGGTACGAAAATTTCCCCTAAGTGTTAAATTGCATTGCATCTAGTTACTGTAAAGGCCCCTGCGCAGAATTCACGTCTTTCAGAGCCCTTTGTTCAATACATTAGTGTCGAAATTTGTTTCTACTCATTTCATTTCAGTTCATCCTCTAAAATTATCATCAAATTCACAATGTCCCTCCAATAACGCAAGTTTTCCTATCGAGCCCCCCCCCCTCCTCTTTCTTACAATTAATGGCTTCAAGCAGGTCTAAAGCATTTTTTTTCTCACTTCATGTGATGCAACAGTTGGCAAATGTGAAATTGTGCCTGTTCAGGACAACAGAAGAAACCGTGCGTCTCCTCAAAGAAAACCACTTTATTTCACTTTGTCATTTCCCAGAAACATAAAACCATCATTTATTATAGTCCTCCATATCTGTATGTTTGCGCATTTTTGGAGCAAAAATAAGCCACTGTGAGCTGTAGACAATGTGACGCCTCCGCGAGGTCTCCAGGTGGGAAGGGCCGCCGTGGCGCTCCGGGCTGAGGGCTGAGGACCGAGGACCAACTCCCCCAGAGAGAAGGCACACATTTCCAGAAACAGTTGGCATTTAAATGCTGTCTACAGAGAGTTTTTTTTTTTTCCTGATGAGTTACAGTCTGATCTTGTCAGGGTAAAAATTGCTATAAAATAGCTGACAAGGGTCATTTAAAAACAAGGAGAGATTATTCAAATGAGGTACTGGAGCAACGTTTAAAACCATGAGATCTATGGTCACATCCACGTGAGGAAAAGAAAAAAGAAACAAAACAAACAAACAAAAACAACGAAGACTAGCTCTCTAGGAGGACGAGACTGCAAATGTGTAAAGTGACCTGTGGAAAAATGTAATGGTTGAAGTAAACAACGACAGACATACAGTGCATTTCACAATACAGTGACGTGTATAATACAAATGGCTTTGAGTACACAGGAACCTGTCATATACTGTTATCATGGCTTTGTCTGTTTTTTTTTTTTATAGTTTTTTTTTTTTTTGCTTTCTGCTAGGTAGATACTTTCATGTAACATGGCATCAAAGTAACAAAAAGGTAGACGTAAAATAACTCTGCACAGAAACGTTATAAAATCAAATTGTTTCGTGTTTAAGCAAAAAAAAATAATAATAAAAGAACAGAAAAAAAACACCAACCTCGGAGCGTTTCTGCTGTCATCAAATCAGGGCTGGCATTTTTTTTTTTGTAAAGTATTGCTCAAGTCAAAACACTTATGGAACATTGTGGCAAATATACCAGATTTTGGCAACATTTGACTTTTTTTTTTTTTAAATTAAAGCCATATCTCACTTAAGTAGAACATTTGCAACATGCACTCATCCACTTAACTACACTCTGGCCAGCGTTCTATGATAAACATAATGGATGGGGTTTTTATATTAGTGAGCACATATTCTTGGCTGCCTGTGTGTGTCCACCACACCGTCGCATATGCATATATCTTTAAAATGGCTACATTCATTTTCAGTAAAAAAAACCCAAAACAAAACAAAAAAGATGAATGTATATTTATGGTAAACAGTGCAGCTGGTGTCGTGTTTATGAACCCCTTTACGAGGCCGCATGCCTTCAGTTATGTTCCACCAATGTAAGAACATCACTTTTTTTTTTTTTTTTAAAAAAAAGGCCCCACACACCCATGCAGATGTTGTCATGGTTTTTCCGGCTGACGGCTCCTCTGCTCGGGTTGACTGAGCGGAGCTGCGATGCTAACGACAAGTTGCCTTTTCCTGCAGAAAATGCGTGCGAATGGTAACCGCTGAAAGGAAAACCCGCACACGCTCAGAAAGAAGAGACTCTGACGATCGCACCGATATATAGATTTTTTTTCCGTCCGTGTCGGCCCAAAAATGTGAAAATGCCGGGTAGCTAAAGAAAAAAAAAAAAGGTCATCACTGGTCCCTCTCTGGGTCTGCGAACCTCATGTTTGCATCACCATGACTTAAGAGGCAGAGCCAGTTTTCCCCTGAAAATCTGCTGAGAACACCTTCCGAACTCCTGCCTCCTGTATGAAGGCTGTGGCAGTTGTGGCTTTAAACTTTATACGCTCAGAAAGAAGAGACTCTGACGATCGCACAGATATTATTTTTTTTCTGTGTCGGCCCAAAACTGTGAAATTGCCGGCGAGTTGGAAAAAGGCTCACTTTAGGATTTTCGCCAAAATCTTGGTCGCAAATTGACATGGAAGCAAATGAGAGATTGGGGGGCGCCTCTCGGAAGGAAACCTGTAAGTCGCTCGGTTTAGACGGTCACGTTTTCTGAATCGGCACAAATTTCCCTACTTATTTTTTTTTTTTTTTACTGAAAATGTTGCGCGAAACGTAAAAATTGTGGCCGTAGCGGCGATTTGTTCGGGGAATTCTGAGAGAATCTGAGACGGCGTCTACACTCCAAGCTGTGATGTCACCACTCTAGCTCACGCAATACACATCCGTTATAAACTCTGAAACGCTTTAAAAAAAAAAAAAAAAAAAAAACCTTGAAAATTAGCAGTGATATTTCAAAAACAACAAAAAGATATCCATGAGAAAAGTGCAAAATCGATTGCAACCGATGCCTCAATAAGCCGCACGTATTGATGCATGAATGGTTTCCCGTGGCACAAACGGTTCCGGAGTTACGCGGCGGCGAAAAACGGATCCAAGAAGAAAACAGGGAAACGATAGTGTGAATGCTAAAGAGCATTCGCACTCTTTTACATGAGGTCACCTGGATGTACTGACGAGAAGAATAAAAGGTGTAAACAGAGATGCTCAGTATGGCGCGTGGAGACGGGCATCTGAGCCGTCCTCCCCACCGACAGAAGTGTATCAGTCTGCTGACATCACCCAACGTTCTCCTTCTCCTGGTAGCTTCTCTTCTAACATTTTTTTTTTTTTAGCCTGTAACAAATGGTGTTGAGAGGCGCCTGATGTGGTGAAACCTTAATAGTTAACTACGGCATTTGCGTGCACACGTGGTGGGCCACGTGATGGAGCCGCGCCGCCGCGCCGTCTCTTCTCTCCGTACGCGATCGCTCGCTTGTTTTGTTCGGTTTTTTTTTTGGGATCTGAGCGGTTGGAGGCGTTTTGCGGCGTCGAGCCACAAAAGCGCTCCAGTCGAACAGAACGGCCTCGGGGGGGGCCCCTCGCTTCGAAAGGCCCCCACGCCTGAAGAGTGCGATCTTCCTCCTTTTAGAAGACCGTCCTCCGGCGTGGTTCCTCTGGAAGGGGCTTTGGCGGTTGGCGGGAGGGCGACGGGGATGTCAGCCAATCGGCGTCTGGCTGACGTCATTTCAGTAAGCGAAAGACCGTTTGGGGCGAGCCATCGGTGTGCAGGGCCTTTAAACGGGCGCGGTGCGTGACCACTCCGATGTTGGGGCTGCGCATCAACAGCAGAGAGGATTGTGACCAACATCAACGAGTCAGTGCACTTCATAATTAATGGGCACATGAAGTAGGCTTGTGTGGTCTTGGCCGGCCGCGTGTCTGACATTTGAAATAGTTCTCGGGGGGGTTTTTTGCTGCACACCTGCCAAAAAAATATCACCTAAGAGGTTTGAAACTGGCCAATGTTTGATGGAAAAGTGAGCATGCAAGAATACACATTTGGTTAAATCTGATGAGGGAGGAGTGCGTTTTATTTTTTTAAATCTTAGCTGAAGGGTCTAATACTTTTTTCTTATTATTATTATTGCATTTTAGGCTGCAGATCCAAATAACGCGAGGAGGGACAAGTAGCTCGAAAAAGCTTATCGCTCCTGCGTCTCTCCATTTGGCTTTCAACTCGCGGTCGATAGTGAGTCAGACGTGGGATAAATCTGTGCCTCTTATCAGATACTCGTCTGCATCTGGAACACGCCTGGTGTTGCAATGCAGGGAAAATGGCACCGTCTCCCCGTGTCTTTTGTGTGTTCTCGTGGTGGCGGCCGCCGCGCCGCGTGTTAAGGGGAAGCGTTCACCCACAGCCACCCGAGCAGCGTCCCGTACAGCCAGGTTCTCACGTACAGTTTCCTGCCGCTCTCGCTCAGCAGCAACGGCAGCGTCAGTCCTCCCAGGATCGCCGCTGATGGAAGGGTTTTTGAGAGGTTCAGCGGAGAGTGTCTGCCCTCCCCGGGGAAGCTGCATAGCTTGTCTGCGTCCTCGGACTCGTAGAAATCCGTCAGCAGCCTTTGAAAAGACGGATGGCTCTCTTAGGGATTGATCTCGCAACTGCACCAGCACTGACACAGAAGCTGCAAATTAACAATGGGGGTAAAAACCCATTTACAGCCGTCGCGGGCTGCAATGGAATCGCGTCGGGGGGGGCTTCCTGCGGCTCGGCTGGCTTCATTGATGCCGGGCCGAAATTTCTAATCTGTCTCACATGTTGTGGACAGCGATTAATCTCAGCATCATTTCTGTTATTCACAAAAAAGGCACGGGGTTGTTTCCAACTCTTTGAGGGGTCGTGCTGAAGCCAAGATGCATATCTGTGCTCGTCTGGTGCCATGTGGGAGCCGGACATCTCGGAGGGTTTGCTTATTGATTGGAGCGCGAGCAATTTCCCTGTGATTAATGGCGACACACACACGCTCATGCACACGCGCGCGCGCACGCACACACACATGCATACATGCTCATGCACGCACGCACACACACTTACCGGTCCTTGATTTCAAACCGCTCGTGCAGCCACCTGCGGAAAAACACTGGCTCTGGAGGAATTTCCTTTATGTCCACACGTTCGAAGTGTATGTGGACTCGGGGACATTCTTTGCACAGGAATTCTATCAAACACACACAAAAAAATAAATAAATAAAGAGACTAAACAAAAACAGGAAACGCCTTTGAGAAAAACAGCACGTACCAGCACAAGTAAGCACTTAAAGTCAACATAAGGTGAGACTGATAGACTGTGGCTGCTATTGAACGCTGGGATACCAAGGTCCTTTAAATTCAGGGAAGCACAGACCGCCGAGGTTCTGCAGTCACACCGCGGATTCTTCAAATAGGACCAAAACTCAACCGGATTACATGGAAAAATAATAATAAATTTAGGGTAAATTTGAGGTCAAGTCAAAATAGACAGGACAATGAAACCAAACATCGAAACTTTCGCTTGAATATTTTTTTTTACGCTTCCAACAGAAGCAAACACACACTTGTTTTCTGTGTCGAGTCTAAAAAGCAGACGAAACTGTCGGGCATGGAGCGGGGAAAGGAACCCAAAGTGTCCGAGAAGGTCAGATGTAACTTTGCAACCAAGTGTGAACGCTCAAGGCTGCACATGCATCCCCGGGGGACCTTCAGGTTCCTGTTTCCATAACATGTAATATTATCAGGAAACTTGGTGTTGTGGCCAAAAGAGGAAACCTGATCGAAGTGAGCAGCGGAGGACCGCTGGGCTGGGGGTGAGGGGGAGCTCCATCAGCTGCTGCTGCCGCACGGATTTAAACAACCTTTCGGACACAATGTGTGCCGCCGCCGCCGCTTTAATAAACACCGACAACTCCGTGAAAGAAGGCTGGTGTGGATGTAGGCGCACAAACACCAAAAAGGAGGACTTCCTCTCTCAGTTGCGGAGGAGGTATAATGTTTTGGCAGCTGGGCACCGTGAACGTGTGCTGGGGCGTCCTAGAACATTTTCACAAATCCAAGCTGTACTTAACTTTAAAAAAAAAAAAAAGAAAAAGCAGAGGGTTCTGTGCTGGTCATGTGTCATTTTTGCCTCATTGAACCATCTCTATTCACATGTTCATGACAAGAGCTGCTATGAACGTGACGACTTTGCTCAAGGACACCGTGACATGGTTCATGAAGGGGCCAGGAATAAAATACAGTAACCTTCCAATCAGCAGTTTTAAAATTCTGTTTTGTTTTGTTTTTTTGTTTGTTTTTTACAGAATAAGGAACATTAGCTTAGGCGGCAGTTGAAGGGCTGGTTTGGTTTGGCCACAAAAACACTTGGTAGCTTTAGGAAACGATCATCTGGATTCACAGAGGAACATGGCGGTTTTGACAAGTCCCATTCAAGAGTTCATCTTTTCCTCAGATGTAGAACAAACTTGAATCACATCCAGTCAGACTCTTGACTGTTGTCCATATATCCTCGAAATTAGGGCTGAACGATTAACCCCACCAAAAGCATTTTATATCATAGTATGTCATATGTGATATAAAATGGCAACTGAGTGTTACAAAACATGTGCATAAAAAAACAAAACAGCAAACAACTAAGGCTGCCATAGTTACATGAGATAATATTCTCCTGGGTGCACTTCCAACAGCAGGTGTCAATTTTCACCATATTCACAACCATGACACTCAGCAGCTCCCCGCGATGGAGGCGACTCCATGGGGGGATCACGGCCTGCTGTTAGCGCCCAACCTGCTAACGTTGTTTGCACAAGCGAGTTTTTCGAAGAAAGATCAACAATGAGCACTCTGCTCATGAACGTGAATATTTCTCAAAAAATTAAAAATAAAACTGCTTCATCATTCAAATACCTTGTGGAATGTCAAATATATCGGTGTACTTGTTATAATAACTCTTATTTTGCATAAAACATTTAATTGCGTCACAATCTATTTGATTTGAAAACTTTGCTCTTTAACTTTTTGAGAAACCTGAGTTTATTTCGGACTCGCACTAGTGACTTAAATAATAAACCCTCTTTTTATTTAAAACATTTTTTATCGGGTCGGAGTTGCCAGTTTGAAAGCTTTTACGATCTTATTCTGTGCCGCTTTATTCAGTGAGATTAAGTTGTAAAACGTGAAGTACGTGTGGAGCCGTAACTACATCGCATATCATATCGCTGACAAAATACATCAAGGCATGAAATCTTGTCCACATCATGCGGCTCGACTAGAAATGAAGTCCTTGGAGTCCGTGGAACAAAATATCCTGAATAGACTCCAGCCTGCTCTGCTGCAGGTACGTGCTGCATCATCCATTCTTGCTGCCATCACATCTCATGATCGTTTAAATAAATCAGAAGAGACGTACTTCAGGGTCAAATATTGCACGCAGGAAGATGAAATGATTCTGAAATTTGTCAAGACACAAAAACAAGGAATCGGCAATAACACAAAGAGAAAAAAAATAGGGAAGGGGGAAAAAAAAATCTATGTGGACTCTCGCAGTTGAAGTGGAAAACTTCAATCTCCTTGTCAAATTCCTACGGTCACCTTCGCCACATGAGACCGGGAAGTGCGTGATGGGACTTTGCTAGAAACACATTGCTGTTTATTCCTGACAGCGAGGGGATGTTTTCCTTAAACATTCAAAAACTGGGAACACGGAATAATGACGAACTCCACAACATGGGAGTCATGCTGTTTACAGGAAGACGCGGCCGGTGGAAGGTAATGTTTGCCGCGGGATTAATGACTCGGAGGGGAGATTACACAATGTTGCAGAATTGATAATGATAACACCAGTGCTGATGGTGGATACACTGATTAACAAACACTCAAGGCAGCAGCTATTAGCTGGCAGCCCGCAAATGCATTCACAGTCCATTTTAAAACGATACCGCCACTTCTATAATCAGTGCTTACATGCATTTATTTTCTCTGGATTGTAAATGTTGTACTGCGCAAATCCAACCTGCAAGTCTCGTGACGCCATAAACATCCCAAGAAATATAAAAAGGGATGTGATGCGGCAGCTAGCGGGGATCCAAGCACGCGCACAGCTGACAGGTGGGTGCTCATTAGACGCGGAAGCGCCCATCCAGGGTTTGCTTTTCATTTAACGCTTCAAGGTTGTCTTCCAGGCAGCGGCTAGAATGATTTAAGGCTCTTTACACTGCCGCCTGCTACCGTCAACGCCACAACAGGGGAGCGCAGAGATGGCTTGGCAGATGCTCGAGATGAGAAAACGTTTAAGAGCCCCACACACCGGGGAGGTGGGGGGGGGCTTCCATATGCCTTTTTCCCCTGGAGGCAGTAAGTTCCCGGACTTCAGCTGGATTTACACCTGGCTGAGTGCTAACACTGCAAATTCTGTTTGGGCTGCCAGCGAAACGTGCCTCACGCGCGACTGTTTCTCCAATAAGATAACCTGAAACGCATCATCTGGGTGACCAGGTTCCACGGAGGGTGCTTGGAGAAACCAATGATTGATCCGGTTTTATGGAGGATTTATGTAAAATCCTCGTGTCATTTTTATTTTCGAAGAACTGCTACAAGGTAAATGAAACCAACCTCAGGAGCCTGCTTACCTGGCATGGACGGGGCCGGTTTCCTCTGACCGCCGGCGACCAGCGTTCCCTCGTAGGCGACTGTGATGTCATACACAGCGTCTAGGTGGCTCCTCATGGCCTCGATGGCAATGTGAGAGGCTTTCATCCTGGGTGTTAGCGTGTGCCTCAGCACGGCCAGTCCTGAGATAAAGAAGTAGCACATTTACCAAGAATGTGATTACAACGCTCGTGTTTCCTTTGTCAGTTAAACCTGTTTTTAGATGCGTCCGCGTGCGTTCCCTGGTGCTGCCAGCTGGGTTGTGACTAATAGAAAATGGACAGAGAATGTCAGCATGCAGGTTTCGATTAAGCACCTGCTTGAGAAAAACATTTCTTAGGGTAAAATTAGATTTGGAGAGCGAGAGGCTCAGCTTAATTGTGGAAGATAAATTGTTTGCCGTGTCTCCCAATAAAGAATCATCTCAGTCCCCTTGATATTTTGAGTACTTTCCACCCAGGATTGCCGATAACCTGTTTTTGTTTTGTTTTTTTAATGTTATTTGCACTTGCCAAAAAACAAAATCCATCTTTGATTCTCCACAAATAATTACCCAAGCAGGCATTCTTTAATTTACACCACTTGCCGAAAACAAAAAAAGTCTACAAATGAATTGACGAAGCCCCTATTCTCAGAGAAGTTAGTAAAAAATGCTAAATGGACTGAAATACCTTTAAAAGGTGCAATAGATAAAAAGCTTTTAAAATTATAATGCTGCACATACCTCGCAGAGTTTCACATATCATCCCAGTGGTAATTTCATGTAATCCCTTTCCTTTCTACTTCCAAACTTGAGGCATAAAAATTGAAATAAAAAGGCAGGTACTCCATGTAACTGTTTGTGTCATTAATACACGCTGTGTTGTCCATGTGGCAGCCCCTCCCACCCCTGCTCGGCTCACAACCGGCTCACTATGGCAGATCATGTCATGTGCACATGTCGGCTCTCGGGAGCGATTTATTTGGATTAATGGGGGAAGGTAGCGTTCAGAGCTGCGGTTCAGAGATACGCTTAATCTCCGCAGAGTGGACGTATTGTGCGAGCCCACTTGAACACCACATCACACAATGGCGGCATGGTTTCTCACCGCGAGGCAACAAATATTGCCAGCTGTAAAATCCTATACACGGAGAAGCAAACATTCCTGTGAGAGCTGTATAGAACAAATGAATTTTCTCTCCTCAGCCGGCAACTGCACGACTTATCAAAAGGGTAAAAAAAAAAAAAAACTTACAGGGAATAAACGATCACCACAGACAATGCATGTCTGTAACGTAGTGATCCACATAAAAGATGGATGCATTAATTAAACCTTAAAATTCATTGGAAATAATTTAGTATCTAAACAACTCCTTGCAGTGAGGATGCTGTTGATTAACCAAAGAGCAGCATGCAAGAGTGGCCGGTGTGGAGCAGTGCAGCAGTCGATGGACGCCGTGGCGCCGTTACCTTCTTTAGTAGCAAAAGCTTGACTGTCAGCGATAACATTCTTCAGCTCCGGATTATACCGAGTTCCTTCTGGGAAGATGACAAGGTACATCTGTGGTCGGAAAAGCAGGTAGGATGGAAAGGTTTATTAACTTTGCTCGCCAATTCTACTCCGGCCAGAACAATAAAAGCCAAAGGACGTGCAGACCTAAAGACTGTTTTCAGTTTTGATTGGCCCGCTCTATTAAAGTCACCGTGGGCTGTAGCTGAACTGAAAAATTGATCCATCACTGTTGCACAGCTTTCATCATGTCCCTTCACATCTCCAGGAGAGCTTATATCCAACACACACACAAGCAAGCACGCGTGCACGCACACACACACACAAACCGGAGTTAAATCAAAAAGGAAGCCCTCTGGAGAGAACAACCCACACTGCAGATTCAATGTCGTCGGCAAATGTTTTCCTGCAACCTGTGAGAAACCATTTATGTCGGCTTTCTAATTACTGTAGGACGTGAAGGAATCTTTGGAGGACAGATGTTGCCAGGCCTGGACACAAATATTTACCCATTTACTCAGAAATATGGAATCAACCAAATTTGCAAAAACTGCCGTCTTTTGATTCACAAACACACAATTGTTGTTTCTGTATAAGTGGTAGCGATGCGAAAACGTTCCGATTAACTTTGTAAGGTCTTATCCTGCTTATTTAATGCTCATTAATTTAGATGCCAGGAGACAAACAAATATGATGAAAAACAATCATTTCGTGGAAAGCATTTTTGTTTTACATGAGTGACATGAGGTCCAGATGATGTAGAAAATAAAGCAGTTTTAAGGCGGTATATCTAAACTATGGCATGTTGTCAACCTGAATTAAGTATTTTCCCAAACATTAATACACGTTATCTACCCGAGAGTTCTTTGTTAAGAAATGTGCATTTAAAAGGCAAGTTTGGGCTCATCAGCTTCCCCTTCCCAAATGAATTACCGTAAATCTTAACTTTTTCTTTTTTTGGGGAGCTGCATGTCCCCATGCAACTTCATCTTATCAATTATTCACATCCCCAACAAGAGGCTGATTTACAACATGAGTAAATCCGACTCACTGGTGCCCCTGCCTGGGTTTGGGAGAGGAGCTTCTTCTTCATGGCCTTTTCATTAAATTTAGCGCTTCTTTTCACGTAGATTCCTCCATGCTGAAAGAAAAAAGGTGACCCAATGAGGGCAGCAGGGGGGCGGGGAAATCAGCGGAACTGAGGTGTTTATGTTTGTGATTAGCCATGCAAAATAACATCCAAATACTCACACAGTTGCATTACCTGAGAGAAATACCATCCGTACAGTGGAAGCCACTTGAGTCCATCTTTGAGAACATATCGCACGTGGCCGAGGGCGCTCTGCCTTATGGCCAGCATGTCGGCGATGATCCAATCGGCTGCAAGCACATCACAAGTAGACGTTAGCTATTGACTTTGAAACCGTCCTCAACGGCAGAGCTCAGTTTTGCGGCGGCGCATCCATGTGTTACCTGTACACTGGTGATTGGACAGGTAGATCACATTCTCTTTGCTTTTTGGTATGTCGCCATATATAACGATCTGGAGAGCAAGGAGAAGGAGCGCGTTAGAAAAAGTTGTTTCTGACTTTTCCAGACGGATTCCGCTCACATATTTACACAGCAAACCCGCAAAGACAAGAGGCCTCTAAATGAAATTGAGGGGATTTATTAAAAAGGTGCCCTCTAGTCTACTGTTGTGGCCTCCAGCCGGGTATTATTTCCGCATAAATCGCATCATATCACAGACTGAGGTGTACCAGCTTATAACACTGCTGCTATTGTTTTACTGCACGCAGACCGACACCGAGATAGCCGCTGCAATAGGTGTGGCAACGTGAGCGCGGAAGAATGCAGACTTTCTCGAACATCTAGCTTATCCGCTCCTGCCTCCATTTTTTTTCACCTTTATACAGACTTTCACAAAACACAGGAACCTGCAAAAAAAGAAATTAATAAAATAAATAAAAAAGCAATTTATCTGTGCATGCAATATTAGTTGCAATTCCAGAGCCTGAAAGCAAGGCCAAGAGGCGACTGACACTGATGCCTGTGCCATTTCATCTATTTTAAGACTACTAGATGTTATGAGTGAAAATCCACATCACTGACAGTCACATACAAGGTGACCTATCGTTTTAACTGCGACCCCTCCTGCTGCAAGCGGGGGACCACCTCACCTCCACTCCCGTGTAGTTCTCGAAGAAGAACAGGACCATGCTCTGGTAGATGCAGTACAATCGGTCGTCCAGCTTGTGATAAACCCTCGCCGGCAGGACAGTGGAGAGCAGGCGCCAGGCGCCCCAGGACAGCAGGTAAGCCGGCGCCGTCCCCAGCATGATCGTGGCTGGGAACCAGTACCGCAGCGAGTAAGTGTGCACGACCAGGGAGAGCAGCATGTTTCCAGCCCTGACTTCACTGAAGTAGCACTGAGATCCCTGAAAGAAACCCGGCAAAACGCACACGGCGCCGAGGGTCACTCACGCGGCCAATCTAACCCCTCACCTGGCCTGCTCAACGCACACCTGCCATGACAGGTCAGCATAGGAAAGTGAGGAGCTGCAGCGGATGGGGAGTGAGTGTGTGTGTGTGAGAGAGAGAGAGCAGCTGGCTAAAGCTAATTTTAACCTTGTGTGCAAGGCGCCGCTAGCCACGCTGGCTTAAGCCCCTCGTCCATGCTAGCACGAGAGCGACTGCAACCGCAGCTGTGTGATTAGGATTAACAACTCGGGACGGCAAAAACTTGACCACGACCTCAGCCTACTCCCCGCACAAGTTCGGGCGCACCGCTTAGCCTACTATTTAACGCTTTTTCGCCGGACGACAAGTGCTCCAAATAAGACGCGGCATTTGAAACAAAGCTGCCGTCTAATGCAGTCAAGTGGGGGATGTACTCCAAACGTCAGTCCGGCCGCTGCGGGGCGAGAATATCGCCGCCGTCTCGTGGTTCCTGTCTATATTCGGCTAGCTGTTCAAAACTAGCTTCTTGCAGCAAATGTCACACACGCCTGCTGCGTAACAGCACCCCGGAACAACGGCGGCGCTGATTGGTCCAGCCGCGCGCCGCGACTGTGGCGCTACCGTAAATCACCGACTATGGATTCTCTCTATAAGAGGAGCCAGTAAGTGGGTGCTTACTCCAGGAGCGCTTTTGTTCATGTACGTAGGAGGGGAAAGAAATTGACAAAATTACACTCGTCATAGTCTTATAAATTAATCTAGTTCGTCTGCTTTTAAGATCTACGGGAGGACGCGTTGCAGTCAGAATTTAGTCACCCTTTCGGATAATGAAATGCCATTTCCTGATATCTAAATGTGACTATTTTTGGGGGGTTTGGGGGGGTGGACATATGCAATTTTGCCAGTTATGAAGATCAACTATTAAGAATTAAATGCAATTAATGCAAGACAAATTTGTCTGCATTCACAAACACCTAAAAATCAAATGAATTAAATGTCTCAACAAAAAAAAAAGTATTTGTTGATCATAAAGGTGCAGGGAAGTAGTATGTACAGAATGAAAGCCAATTATGAATGAAGAGAATGTAAAATATTTTGGCGGGGCTTTTCTGGGGGGAGTCTACATCGCATCTTGTGTGGTTCCTTGCTTTGTCCCTGTTTACTGGGTTGAATTAATTTTTACTCAGCTCCAGGCAGCCATTGGTCTCTTTATGACAAAAACAAACTTGACATGCAGACCTGTGCCAAATGAAATGAATGAAAAAAACAAAAAAACAGTTCAAATGTAAAATGCAATGAATCGGTGAATATTTAGCAGTCATGCAAAACAGCAAGTATACGGTTCCAAGTAAATGATCTCAAACATGCATTAAAGCAAAAATGGATAAGCTCCCAGAGAGTTTGATGTCATTTTCCATTTTGTAACTCATCAAGAAATCGATAACCTGTTCTAGTGCTTATGTCAGCATGACATCAGTCCTATTGTCTAATTAGTTAAAAAAAATTGGTTTTTATTTTACTGGGATTAACCTGATGGAGTGGCTTGAAGTAGAAGCCTGGTGACTTATTTACTGAGTAATTTCTTACTTTCCTGGTGTCTTTTGGCTGAATGACACTGTTCTGCTAATTTTAGCGTACATCTTGTAGACACTGAATTGGGATGAAACAGCAGCATGACGCTCGCAAAATACCCAAGTAATATCTGAGTATGTAAATATTTACTTTAAAGTGTAATTTTGCGATATTTCATTCAGCCCGGATGCTTTTGCATGACACGTACAAGCCGTTTCTCCAGTTTGCTTATGTTCCATCCAGTTCATCCTGACACAATCTCATTTAAAGCTGTCAATTCATTTAAAAAAAAACAAACTAAAACAAAGCTTATTAATTTAATCACAAGTCTATTTTGATGAAACTAAGGACAGTGAATATTAACTACCAACACACACACACATTGTTGTTAATGGCTGAGATCCCAACTTGTGAGTCTTTTAGCAACTTTGAATGAATTGTTCCATTATTCGAGGTGACCAGCTTCTCAAACTGCTCTTCATTTGAAAGATCATTGAGATCAGAATTTTAAAAAAAAAGTGTTTATTAATAATGACATCACACAGAAACACAGTATGTCATCTGCACTGGGTAGTTAGCAGGTATCTTTAATGTCACATTATTAGTAGGAATCTGGCTCAATCTCACATTTGGTTAAATGGAAAAGCTCAGCATAACCGCATGTATGCATTCAAATGGAATGCAGCCTCTCCTGTTTCACAGTAATATGCACTATTACCACAGTCGAATGGTTGACAGTCCTGAGATATTGCAGGTTTCCATGGTTACCAGGGACTTAAAAAGTCTTTGAAAAATGAATATTTGAGAAGATTTATGTGCAGCCTTTGATCGCCCTTCAAAAGTGAAATGACAAACGTGCCCAACAAAGACGCTGCGGGGGAACTCGCTGAATAAAATTAATAAAAGTCAACATCACAATAATCACGAAAAAATATCCAGCAGTTTTTACTCCAGCATGTAGTTGTCGTACGACAGCTGCTTCAGATGCGTAATACTGTCTGAAATGAGACAAGAGGGGAAAGTGAGTGGCAGGGTGGCGGAGCGCAAGACTTAACGCAGCAGTAGGAGACAGAACGTATCTTACCGAGCACCCACTGCTCGGACAGGATCCGGCTTCCCTCCGGTCTCCTGCCGCTGTATTTCCCTATGCAGATGCCTGCCTGCCGCACGGTTTTGCAGACGGTTCCCCCGCAGAGCTGGATCAGCTCCACCAGGCTCTGGGCTGGCGGCTGGGACTGCTGGGACACAAACATGGCGGGCTGGTCCTGGAACAGGTCCTGCTGGTGCTCCCCGGCGGACAGGTGCCTCTGGAGCCGGCAGATCTGGAGGGAGACGCCGACACTCAGGAGACGGCAGTGGCGCGTCGTTTTTCAGGGAGCTGCGCTCACGGCAGACCTGCTCAGTCTCTCTGCCGAAGGAACTAACTGGGAGGACAGACGGCATCTTCGCCGGCTCCTGGACAAGATCACCGTAAAGACTGCGTTCCGAACACTTTCGTCAGGGCCGTGTGCCAGTTTCCACAGACATTACGTCTAATGCTTAATCTAAATCTAATGAATCAATCCTTCACAGAGCGACTGACACTGACAGAACAGAGTTTTAATGTTAGTATGTTAGTGTGTCACAAGTTTCCAAGATTTAATGTTTTCAAAAATCTGATTGTGAATTCAACATGTGGTTTCTGAATGACTGTACTACTAGAATTTTGTTCTGAGACTTTGTCAGCCTCATGAATTAATAAAGTTGAAACTAGCTGTGCTCGATTTAACAGCTGTTCTTTATCTCAGGTAACTCAAGAGCCTTCTCTGTTTAAAAACAATCAAAACAATTTCTCCATTATGAAGAAACAATCCATTTTCAGCAGCAAGTATCTAATTGGCATGTAACTGCTGAATATATTATTTCATTTTTATCATCATTGTTCAGTACTACTGCTCAAGATTACTGCACCATGAGAGATGCAATTTTAAAGGAACTTTTTTTTAAAAACAACTGACGAGTCAGTGCTGACGACGTCACTAAAACGTGGTCTTTCACAGACTATTTAGTCCTTTTCTTTTTTTTTGTCCCAGTTAAATCATAATTCCAAGGTCATCTGGTCGCCTTAATTTCCTCAAATCTCCCTGTTTGAGCTGCCATTTCATGTGCCAGTTTCAGTTCCACGGCCTACGTTGTTTATCTTCTCGCCAGCTGTCTCTGAGCAAGCGCATGTAAAGCTCTTTTGAGGAACCGTTTCTTTCTGGGTTTGAAGCTCCGCGCTCCCTCTCAACAGGCCTGCTCTCTATCCAGTAGGGGTCAGCGGCTAAACTGAAGGCGACAATCTGCGCTATTCTGAGTTGAATGCCAGGAAACCAGCTTTAAGGCTTTTAGTCTTTTGTGACTGTTCACACAGGTTTCATTTTACGTCAAGTAATCAGGGATAGGTCAGAGGGTTCAGAGGCAGGGTCAAGTTAACATTAACCCACATTGTACACTTTGAGGGGCATGATTGAAGACTACATGTAAGCTCCATTATGTGAGAAAGCCGGCTCGAAAAACAAGTAGCGACAGTCAAACTCTTAAGGGCAAGATTAAGTAGAACAAAACTAAATCCAGATAAAAACAAAATATACAGATACACTAGACCATTATTAGTAGTATACCACTGCTATGTTACTACTTAATGCCTCCGGAAACTTGGCATCATATAGTTGAATATTTATGCTCGTTATAAATGTCCGTCACTCTGATCTGCATCACACAATCTCACACGAGAGGCAACTGAACGTCCGCGGACACATTTGTGAGCCTACAAACCTTGTTTGGTGCGTTCTTCAGGATTACAGTGCAGATTTTTAATGCTTAGATGATGTCATCCCAGTCACAATTTCTCTACCACTTTTGAACAGCTGCATGTCTCAGATTTTCTCAGTAATTGAGATAGTTAAGGAAAATAAAGTCAAATGAAATTGGATGTGATTGCTGGCTCAGTTATCAGAAGCTCCTGCTGATAAACATTTGGATGAGATGCTTTATATTGTGCAGCAAAGGCATTGTGCTTAATCTATTTTTTCCAGCTTCCTAGTTGCGGATGTATAAATTCATACATCAGTCTTTTAAGTCCCACATAATTAATTACCGTGTACAGCAGGAGTAACAGTGTTTGCTCGCAGCACGAGCCAGCTCCTGTTTCGTGTATGGTACAACGTATCACAGTGATTACAAGAACGACTGAACAAATGCCCTTGAAAAAACCCCCCATCTTTTTAAGTGATCGTGTCCATTTCCTTCCCTGTGCTTTCAATAACCAATACCGACATACAAGAACGGGTGCCAATGAATTCACTGTAGGAGTGATTCAGCACGGACACCTGAAAAGTCAGTGCTTCTGGAATGACGACAGGTCCTTCCTCTGTGGTAATGTGCCTTAAATATGTTGCATTTCCTTCATATGCTACTGTATTACATCAGCCTACTTCCTGCAATTCTCAGAATTGCAGAGGCCAAATCGAAGGTCTTCCTTTTAAAGAATACAGAAAAGGCCCAGTTGACTCTAAAATGCAGTTTTTTGGTGGCTTAAATGGCCATTCAGTGGACAATGTAGAGCTCAATCTGTATTGTAAAGTGAAGAGGTGAGGGAAGCCATTGAAGCAAGAGCAGAGTGTATGTGGTGGAGGTACATCCCTGCATTATAGGACAAAACATTCCTCTATGCCCACAAGCCACACAGACATCAGCCTGAGGGGAAAAAAAAGGACTGCAAAAATTGTCATGTGATAATATGGCAGTTATGAGGGGAGAAAAAAAAGAGCAAATTTCTTAAACCTCGCTTTTGTCTCAGTATAGTCAGTCATAGGCAAAAATTATATTTGGTTGTATCATAAGTTGTGATGAGCCAAACCCTGTATGCCATCGTAAGTCTTTCCAAAGGTTGATCCATTTTCTGAACAATTTTCAACTGAAATACTCTTAAAGCCAAAGTGACAAGCAGTTCAGGAATGTTGCTCACAAATGATTCCTGAAAATACTTTCAACCACATCAGCAAACACAGACGGTTCTCTCTCTCTCTGGCAAGACTCAAAGTGCATCTGGCAACCTTTGAAGAGTCTGAAAAACAGCCTCTCTCTTCGCTCGGTGCTTCATCTGTGCAGGATCACAATGTTGTCATGCTATTTCAAGCCAAGTCAGCCACATGTCCGCATAGTGGCATAGTGACAGCTTTGGGAAATCAACAATCTAATGAGACTGTCATTCAGTTTTAAAATTGTATTTTAGATATACGTGTCTGGATGAAGCCTCTCCAGCTCCCCCTCCTGTACAAAAAAATGAAACAAAACAAAACAAAAAAAATACTGTTCTGTGTGCCAACATGTTGCACTGGTGATGTAAATTGGCACCATTTTAGAGTCTGTGCTGTAGTGATTTGCAAACCACCTCAATCAGATTTGAAACAATCACGGTTTTACAATGTTGCCATTAAATCTCTTCTTAATTCTCTTACTGACAAGAATTAGAAACAGTAAGTGTAACAGGGAAATATGCTTAAGAGGCCAGACTAGTTTTTGGTTCCAGGCTATAATCACATTTATTTCTGCTGCTAAATTGGGCTTTTTAACATGGGGGGTCTATCAGAACTGACAGGTTTTCGGAGCCAACCTCGAGGTGACCATTCAAGGAACTGAGGTTTTTGGCACTTGTGCGTTGGCTTGATTTGTCAGCCCCAACCATTGATCGAAACAAACAACTCTCACAGTTTTAAAAGGTTTGAGCAAATAATACTTCATTAATGCTTAATTTCTCTCATGACTCAGATGGGAAGCCAAACGCATTCGGCTTTTCATATCATCCCTGCAGCGCAAACACATAGTAAACAGTGATTCTTTTGTGGTCCTCAAGTGGCAGCTTTAGTTTGGCGGTGATGCGCCGAGGGGTCACAAACAGGAAAACCGTGAATCACGTAGCATTGACAGTTACGTTGCTGTCTTATAAAACAGGGAGGAAAAACTGCATAAAGTGTTCTAAATGTCTTTTCAGAAAACATGTTGATCTCTCATTAAATGATGCTAATGTGCTAGTTGAAGGCTGCAAAATATTTTTCAATGGATGGGATGGTCGCTGCAACAATCACAGAGTGTGCTGACGGTGGACAGCTGCATCCTGAGTAGCGGTTCAACCAGAGGAGGGGAAAAAAAACACGTGAGCATTGTAGAGGATATAGTGGAAGATGTGTAGTTTGTGTATCTGCCGCTCCGTGTTTTTAGTGTGTATTGGAAGGAGCCTCCACTTCACTGCGGGCCACATGGAAGGGGGAGTGGTCTCAACTTGCAGTTTCTCTTGTTCATGGGGGGAGGGGAGGGGAGGGGTGGGGGGTGTCATGGGCAGCTAAAACAAGTGGCTGTGGGCTTGATGAAAGGCGAACACATGCAGTCTGGAAACCGGTAATCTACGGGAATGGCACTCTACATCTGAATTCTGATGGCTTTTTCTCCTCCTACCACTAAGCGGTGATAAAAGGAATCTACAGAACCTCTAGAGGATTGTCTACAATTGGATACTGTAGGGGAAAGACACCAGAACCCTCGAGAGAAGATTACAGACAACCTGAAAATCTCAGCGCTTTACTTTTTTAAGTCCTATGAAAATGTTGAATGTTGACCTGCTAGTTTTAAGTTTCTGTCTAAGCCTGGGAACGGGCTATAGGAAGAGCTCAGACTCCGGTGTGGGTAAGAGACAGTATCAGATCCAGAACGGGCCATGCAGCTACACCTTTCTGCTGCCGGAGCAGGAAAACTGCCAAAGTCGGAGCGGCAGCTACAATTATCCAGTTCAAAAGGATGGACCCACAGACGAGGACGAGGCAGCTCAGAGGCTGGAGCAGCTGGAGCTCATCATGGAGAACAACACACAGTGGCTACTTAAGGTAAACGTGTGTCTGTCCATCATTTGGTTCGATAAGATGATGCAGTGCCTTGATTACAGCTGTTTGAGAGTAATCCTTCCGGAGTTAAAGTGATACTCGGGTATGTGAGGGACACTAAGAGGACCAAATAAGAAAAAGCCCTTACACGGCTGACACACGAGACATTCATTAGTTTTTGATCTTCTAAGCTGTTTTAAAGAAAACTCGAGCATCAAGCACAGAGCACACAGACGGCTTTAATGAACAGTTGGCTTTGCCAGATTTTCAGCTAAACCTTTCAGGAAGTATCTGACATAATCCTACAGGTGGACATTTCAAGGTGCGACACGGCAAGGAATAATCTTTTTGTTGACTCAAAAAGATTCAAGTAGAGCTGCAAATTTCTTATTGTGATTGCGATGGGCAGATTACTTGGGCTAAGTTTGAATCATAAACCCCTTAAAAAATAACGCAAAATAGAACCTATTCAACTGCATTCCTCTGCTCGTAGCACTCAGAAAGCGGAAAGCAAAATTTCCTCATTATGCCATGGTCTTATGGTTGCGGTGTCAACATGGAAATTGCACAGGCATACCAGCATGGGATGGCCTCTAAACCAGTGGCGCCTGCTGCGGAGCCCCATGGAGCATCAGCCGAGCACTGTGGATGGCGAACGTGGCGAAAATAGACACCTGACTAGTTAGTAGATATATCCAAAAGAACTACAGTGCCTCAGGTTTAACCACAACAGAGACGGTAGTGTGATCAGCAAATTCAAAAGGACTTGCAGCTACATGGAATTTAAAATATTGATGTGGTTGCATTTTAAGCGTCTATTTCATCAGTAATGGTGGCAAATTGTGGCAGCCGAAGAGGAATCCTTTATATTAAATAAAAAAAGAACTAGTCCAAGCTCTATCCAAAAAAAAACATCCATATCTGGTCAGAACTTTTAAATTTACTCCAAAGGATAAATAAAGTTCTTTGAATTGAAACTGAATTGAATAACTTTTTGAGCAACCCTGCAGACAGACAGACAAACATGGGTGAATACATAACCTCCTCAGCAAAGTAATCAAATACATTACAAAATTTAAACAAGCCAAGGGACCGTAAATGAGAGGTCTAACAGGAGCACAATCATGCAGTGTCGTTACCAGCGTCGCACTTTACTTTCCATTATCCCAATTTTTGGGGGTAATCGGCTTTCTGAGAGCAAATCTGGGAACCAAAACAAAAATTCTCGGGGCACTTTTATCTTTGGAAAAAAAACACATAATGGGCTGGACGGCCGACAAAGACTCATCACAGGTGTCCACATGAGGGAAGCCTGCCTCTCTTTCAGACTGCTGAGCCATTAGTTAGGCGCATGAAAGAAACTGGCGAGCTTCTTTTCGAGCTCCCTCTCCTCTCCCTCTTAAGAGCGTTTAATAATGAGAACTACACAAGACGGGCCAGACGGACAAGAACCGCTCACAGCTTGATCACACAGTTCCAGTCTCCTCTCATAAGACAAGCTCTGATCCATTCCACAGGAGAGAGCTCAGAGGGCACTCTTCTTTGATGTTCGTCATGAACTTCATGACGCTGCTACTCAGTGTACGCACACACACTCACACTCACACACACACACACTAAAGTGTGTCTTTAGAAATCTTAAGCCCAATTACAAAGCAAGTGAACCAAGACTTCTTTGCATTGATTCGCTATACAGAAGCACTGCTGACGTGTTCACTCAAGACTGTTGGCCGTGCATATCCAGTAAAATTGTGATTTCTTGTTATTTATTTACTCAGGAGAACATGATCGCCGGGGGAAAAAAAAATCACTGCTTTGGTGTGAAGACAGATGGTCGCGTTTCAGAGCACGAATGCTCCTTCCTAAAATTAACTTTAACTTTCTCATAAAGAACTGGGGTGGATATTAATTTTAACAAACCAAATTATGTTGAAAATTGTCATTAATAGTTAGCCACTCAACAAGATTATGTGTAAAAGACTAATTAAAGAGCCGATTAACGCCATCAGAACTGGTTGTTTGATGGTCCAATGACTTCGCAAAATTCCCTCCACCTACAGCTTTGTGCTGAAGGGTACATTCACACCACTTCACACAATGGTGGTCCGCTGTACGGAGGTGACAGAGAAAGCGGGGAATGTCTCTTGCTATGATTTCTGCCATTTTTGTGTGAACAACATGAGTGCAACACGATGAAAGTCTACCAGGGGAGGCCAGCTGAAAAAAATGAATCATTATCGCAAAGTACTGTAATAACGCCACCTCTCCACTTCCCTCTATGATGGCTGAGTTTTCACACTGGATTTGAGAGTAATTTCGAGAGTCCATAAATCGCCAGACATTTAATGTGGTAAACATGTGAGGTGTTCAACAGCTTTACCCATAAGAAAACAGAAAAGCAACATCTGTCATGCAGATAGTAGTCTTAAGCATACAATCTTAGGTGCAACGCCTCCAAAAATTATATAAGGGAGTCTCTAAATAATTATTAAACTCAAATGGACCGGAGAAAATGTTCACCTTCCCTTTAGTAAAAGAGAATGCAGAAAGGTGAAAAGCTTCAACTTGCAGAGACCGTAAATAGGAATAGGTTTCTAAAAGGTGTGTTGAAAGATGATTAATGCATAACTCATTAACTTGGAAAAATTTGGATTAAAATGCAGACGCTAACAGCAAGAAATTATATGGGAGTCATTGCTAAAGGTAATCTCAGGTAAATTCGCTCATTATAACTGCGTTAAACACTGCAGTTTCACTGTGACCGTCGCATCCATTGAAAAGGGAGGGTGGCAACACGCTACAAACAAGCTGCAGTCGGCAGCGATAAAATATGACTTTTCACAAATTAAGAGGTGTCCTTACCCAGCTTTTGATGTTTAATATTTACGGCCATGCTTTTGTGTGAATGAGGAACACAGTCTTTCCTAACTGACACCTTTGAGTAAACAACTAATCAGATCCATGACTGTTAATGAGACATCCTGCCAGCGACTTGACTGACAACGCATCTATGCGTGCATTGCAGAGCGTAGAGTGACCTGGATGTCAGGAAAGGACGACAAACAAAATCAGCACTGATTGCAGCTGCTGGTCATATTTGCATTGAGGAAAACAACAATAAAAATGGCTGTTTGGGGTTGCATTACTGACTGAAGAATAAACAGCCAAAATAGTTCCGCAAACCTGGTGTTTACGACAAAGACGTTCTACTGACGCTGATTTCCAGCTCTACATAAGTTACACTGTCATGACGGATGAAGGATGTAACTCCTCACTCAACACTTCCATCCTGTTTACGAGTCGCGTGACCTGATTGCCACTCAGGAACACCATGCAGGAAATAACTTAATGATTAGTCTTAGTCTAAATCTGGCGATACCGTAAGGTACATGAGAACAAATATGGTTAATATGAGCAAATCTTTTTACACAACTTCGAAGCAGCGAGCAATTTTAACATTCCTTAGGTTGTAACATTTGATATGGACAGTCAGACCACTGAATGTTTTATATCATCTTAAGTCAGTTTATTTTAAAAAATAACTGGAAACGCAACACACCTTTAAATTAGCAACGTGAAATTTAAACAAGACTTGTAAATGTTTAAATGCAAAGCATGTAACATCTGAAAACGCCCTATCATGGGACCCCTCGCTGACTTGCATCCCCATGGCTTAAACAACGCAACACTGGCAACTGGCATTATTTCCAAAACAAGTGTTGAATGTATATTTTGGAAAGGCTTCTGCACACATTACGGCAAAGCAGGCAGAGGGAGAGTGGGTGAATCATTTTAACAACACAACTCTGTTTTTTGTGTGATGAATGACAACAAACGTTGTCCTCAGTGTGCTGTAAAGCATGGTCTCACACCCAGTAATAATAAAGTGGGTCAGTTATCATAAAACTGTGCAATTGTCTCAGTGGTAGATTATTCCCAATGACAACAACTGCACTCGAGGCAGTGTCCAATGAATACTCAAAAGAATATGAGCTCCTGAACCAACAAGGTAAATCTGAAAAAGCAAAGACAATGAATTGATATCTCAGCCGCGGACACACTGTATGAGCAGCTCCCAGCGGTCAGTCGATGAAATACCGTATGGCCGCACAATGATGCGCTGCCCTACAAACGAAAGTCTCAAGCTGTCTTCATTCTGTGCTGCAGCTAGAGAACTACATCCAGGACAGCATGAAGCAGGACCTGGTCCACATCCAGCAGACCGCTGTACAGAACCACACCGCTACAATGATTGAAATTGGAACAAACCTGCTGAGTCAAACTGCGGAGCAAACAAGGAAACTGACCAACGTGGAGGCTCAGGTGAGGTCGCTATGCCTGTAAACGTGTGTGACAGGTTTAAAAAAAAAAAAAAAAAGAGTGCACTTTTAGTTCCCAGTTCTGAAACATCTATTACATCTATTCACATTTACAATACACTAATATTGTTTTGAATATAGTTTTTGATTAGTTGAATTCATTGGTAAATGTAACATTATTTTCCTTTTCATTAAAAAATTACATCCTAAGCATGTCATGCTCCAATAAATGGTGTAGGTTCAGAGTGTTAGAAAAAAAAAAAAAAGGAAAACTGCAGGCATGACTGTGTCAGATTATTATTGTGGCTACACGTCAATGACCTTATGTGAGCCAACTGTACAGCATTTCCTGTTATTAGCACACTTGTATTCCCACAGAAAGAGTCTATCAGTTTGTCACAATCAGACATCCGTCTGTTCAAAGACATCAACAGCTCCATTGGAGACACATAGCTTGGATCCATGTAAACAACCTGCTTTTTGCTGAGTTCAGTTCCTCCGAACGGGGACATTAGAGGCAAGGTCCCCAACCCTAGAATTTAGTTGTGGAAATACATGGATTTTAAAAAGTTCCCTAGTTAAGGTATGTCTGCTCCACTGGGACTCGGTTGTTCTTTCCTGTCACATTTTTCCATTTCGCAAATGCCTGTTTATTCACGCCAGAGGTGCAAACTAAGTGAGTGCTGATAAAAATCTATTAAAGGAAGAGACAAATGCGTTTCCAGGTTTGAATGAAAAACTGTTAACATTTTCTTTTCAAGTGTTTGGTTATTATTTTTGTACTTTTACACGGCTTTGTGCCTTCACGCTTTATTTCTAAATTGTTCCAAGTCTTATACAGTCTTTATCCAAACATGAGAAATAATGAGTTGAGTGGCGTGTTGTCCATAGCAAATTAGTTTAGCCAGTTGTGAATGTAACTTGAGGGAAAACAGCAATATTGGACGAACACGAGCACCCCTCATGCTGACTTAATAAGGGTGCCAAAACATTTATACTATTGTGGACCGTAACAAATTGGTATGAGCGGGAATAATTGTACTGCTTTACTCTGTTCTTGTACCTCCAGGTAATTAATCATGCAACTCGACTTGAGCGACAACTTCTTGAGAATTCCTTGTCAACCAACAAGTTGGAAAAACAACTAATTGTCCAAACAAATGAAATAAACAAGCTAAACGACAAAAACAGGTAAGGTCTTCAAAACAGCATGTTGAAGGCATGCCAGGTAAAGGTCCCTTCTAAACTTGTGTGCCCCTCCCTCAGCTTCTTGGAGAAGAAGGTAGAGGAGATGGAGGAGCAGAGGCAGGTGGAGCTGAAGGTGCTCCGAGAAGAAAAGGATCAGCTTCAGACACTAATACAGAGACAGACGTCCTTCATCGGCGAGCTGGAGCAGCAGCTGATCAAAGTCTCCTCCAATAACACCGTCCTGCAGCTTCAGCAGCAGGAGCTTCTGGACACTGTGAACAACCTCATTCAAACCATCTCTGCCGGCCCTGCTCGAGGTGGGTCAGCCCTGCAGGCTATCTGGCCACAAAACTGTAAATATTTTTCCCCCAATCCAAAACATGCACACACGCAAGCTGTGAAAATAATGGCACATCACACACTGCCGTATCTCATTGCGGTTGTGGTGCCAGAGGACAGCAATCATTCCTCTCTCAGCTGGCATGTTCAAAGTAGAGGCAATTTCTCCACAGCTCCTCTCTGTTTATGTGGGGATGTCTCAGACGGTATTTTACTGCATATAGACAGTCATGTCCTTGCTATATGTCACCAACACTTTTTTTGTTGTTGTAGTCTACTGTCATGTAATCATCTTTCCTAAAGTCCACATGTTGAATTCTGCCACCTAGTACACGTTTCTCTCATTGGCTATGGCAAAAGTACGGACATTAGCACCCAAAAGGCAGACAGCATGTCTCTGATTGCCACAGAGTCGCAACAATTAATTGGTTATTTGTTTCTACCCGTTTCTAAAATGTCAATATTTTCTGGTTTCTTCACTATTGTATCACAGGAAACTCAGCATCTTCGGGAAAAGCGTTTCATTTAAGCATGTCATCTTGAGCCCTGAGAAATAATGATTGACATGTTTCACCATTTTATGGAAGAGTAAACGAGGGACAACTTGTTCCTAACCCTTAATCTGAGCCTAGCAAAAAAAAAAAAAATCAATAAAAACGCATCCACCTACAAGCTGCTGGTGGAGCACAGTCTTGAAGGTGAAAATTGCTGTAATGATTGAAGATGATGGGTGGACATAAAAACAAACCTCCAAATACCAATTTAATCCAGCAAATACTCTCCACCATCCATGTTTCAAAGATTGGTTTAGCTGAGTTTTTGAGGTTGTGCAGCATCATTTATCAAGAATGGATGATGAACCGCCACCAAACTAAAATAACCATATCACAATGAAGCAATAGGCCTTTTCTCTTAGGACATTTTACATGACAAATGGTGGCGGCTTACTTTTAAGGCTCCAGCCATGGCTTCCTGACAAGTGAGTCATTGTTAAGTGCCACCTGTACTTTCCTGCTGTAAAAAGTCTAATCAATATGCATGGCCTTTCTGTCAGAAAATTCAAACTTATATACATATATAATAAAAAGGAGAACATTAAAATCCTGAATAACTTTGTGCTGCCAAACTAAAACCAAGACTGTTTTTTTTTTTCTTTTTCCTGCAGAGACCAAATCTGCCATGATGCAGGACACTCCTACCACTTACATGGACTGTGCCGCAGTCTTC
>CAAKHG010021094.1:0-11707 GCA_901007715.1 Dactylopterus volitans
AACACACACAAATTGACATGAACAAGAGGAAATAAATGCTAGACATGCAATCATTAGAAATTAACAAATAGTTTGTGGGTTTATTGGTTTGTTAGGTTTTCTAAATACTAAGCCCAAATGGTCAGACACACACCTTAAAATCAAAATCAGCCTCTGAGAAGTTCTTGTGCAGTGCGGAAGACAGAAACTGTGTTGTCACTACGATGATACTGCAGAAAGCACAGCAAACATTACAGCTTATGAAACAAGGTAGCTGCCAAAAATAGATGAAAAAATTTGCAACACAAGCATCACCTTCAGAGCAGGGTTATTTGAAGAGAGCCTGAGCCAATGGCAGGCTGTATTTCCTTACCAACAGTAAAATAAACAGAAAGACAGACTCACTGACTAGTTAGAAGCCTCATGACACTCCAGTCTCGTGGGAAGATGGTGAGTTTCATCAGATTGCGAAACACACAAAAGATCTTCAACAGGAACTCCTGCAGAGGAATACATTAAGTAAGATGTTGAGGTGTTAAGCGGCAAGTGGGGCTGCAGAAAAATGCCACAATATAAGAAGTTTCCCACCTTCAGCTCCTCCTTGCTGTGGAAGTTGTTGAGTAGATGGTGAAAGTGAATCTCTGTCATTTGTCGCAGCAAAGAGAGAAGACAGGAAACATACTCCCCCTGAATGAGAAAACATGATAAATATGGACACATACTTAGAAAGGTTAATCAACTGAAAATATTCAATAAAGTCCATTTTTTTGTTAATGGACATCAAAAATTCTTATTATGTAGAGGGATAACGGAAATATGTATTTATACTGAGCCGTCATGGTACGGTACATGTGGTCAAGTGATAAACAAATCTGAATGCAAAAAGACAGTCACACATGGCAATAACCACACTCCAATCAAGGTGGCGGTAATGTAAACAACAGAAGAATGAGAAAAAGTTGAAGAAGAAGAAGAAGAGAAAAACAAACAACAATTAACAGCAGAGTAACTATGGTGAGTTCAACCTGTTGCACAAAAGTAGGATTCAAACATCCAGAGGCCTGTACTATGAAGCAGGACTAACATACCCGGGATATCTCTCCGTTACCTGGGTTGACTCACCCAGACGTTCGCAATCCTGATAAACGGTACTGCGAAGCTGCTTATCAACTCAGTTATTCAACCCAGGGTTTTCCGTGCTCACACAAAAGGGGGCCAAACGCAAACATGGAGAAACCCTGCAGAGCAGTCTACGTCACAACGGAGGAGCAGACAATTATTCTTCAGAAATATGAAGAATTCACACATTTTGTCGAGCCCAAAAGTAACACTTTTACTTCAGCAAAAGCCAGGAAGGAATGCTGGCATAAAATTGCCGATTCTTTTAATGCGTACATTTGAGAGATTATACAATATTGATTAATCTGACAATATAAACGGACAGCCCTGTGATCACTCAATTTAACTTTATAATGGCACAGACATTTCGGGTAGAGCGCTTCTTCAGTGCCCTTCCTTTCCTTTATATTTTCCATTGAGTTCTTTTGAAGCTCCATCAGACTGTATAACTCTTCGATAAGTAGACAAGCTCACTGACTTAAATTTCCCTTTGGGAAAAATAAAGTTACTCCCTCTCTTTTCTTTTCTTTTCTTATCTTATCTTATCTTATCTTATCTTATCTTATCTTATCTTATCTTATCTTATCTTTGCTCCTCGTGCTCCATTCTCGTCTTCTGTTTCATTAGCCTATATGCATGCAAGTGTATGCGTGTGTGTGTGTGTGCGTGCGTGCGTGCGTGCGTGCGTGCGTGCTTGTGTGTGCGTGTATGTGCGTGCGCGTGTATGCTGATTGATCACAAGTATATATGTATATACTTGACTCCAGTACATCAAAGAGGAGTTTTATAGGATTGCAAGTAAGAGAAACTACAAATTACTGTTAACAGTTATAGTAGGATATTCATATTGTGTTACAGGTTTCATTGGGCCGCACTTACATCAAGAAAAAATCCCCCTCAGGTGCCCATGAGGCAGATTTTGTGAATAGGCATCTATCAGCAGCTATCTCAAGATGAGCCACAAAACCTTTATTAAGAACCACTTTTTACATCATGGCTGTGTCAAGAATGTCACTCTATTTATGAGGTTGTGATGGTGAGATTTTGTATTGCCACGTGAATTCTCTGGTGTGCTGCTGGAGGACGAGGGGATGCCTGCCAGCCTTTTCTCCTGATACCATACACAGACCCCCAGGAAGCAAAGCAGGCCTACAATCATGCCCATGCCAGGACAAGGGCCAGGATCCAAATGACCTTTGGTTTCCCGAAGGCGCGCTTTCACTGTCTTCACAACTTGAATGGTCAGCCCATGAGGGCATGTGACATCACTGTGACCTGTGCTGTCCTCTGCACTGTGCCCTGCCTGACCAAGGAGAGGGCCCCCAGAGTGCCATCACACACTGGGACTGGACTGGGACAATTCTGCCATCTCCCCTGATGACGACAGTGGTCGGCTGGTCAGGGACCAATATGTGTTGAATTATTTTAGTTAACATGCATGCTCTAAATTCAAGTTACATATGTCCTGCAGTGGCAGAGATGCATGCTGCGTATTCCAGTGAAATATGGCCTGCATTGGCAGAGGAATTTGTGTTGTTGTTTTTTTTAATTCAATTTAAATTGATTTGGCCTCTTACGTTGTTTGTGCTGTATACTGTGTGTATACAAGCTTGCAGGGAGGCTACTGCATCCATTCAATTGTTGTGTATGGATTTGTCCTGCATTTATTTCAGTGTGGAGACATGTTGGGGGTGTATAATATATGTAGACCTTTGAATGTGTATTCATTCTTGTTTTTTACAATATGCTCTGATTCTGTGCTTTCTATCTTGTAGAGTCAGTTTTGAAAGAGCTCATGGTTTACTTGCTTTGATTTATCCTTATTCAATAAAGGAACATCATATTACTCTTTGATGTGTATTTTGATTTATATGGCATATATAGTCTTTGAGAAACTAAATTATCTATTGCAAAATCATCTAAAAATCACCATTTATCTAAAATTGGTGAAAATAATGATCACAAATGTTTAAATGATGACAGTGGCTCTAGCTGAATGTGACAACATTGTGCAGTAAGCAGTGGAATAACTATGACTGCTGACTGAGATTAAATACAGCAGATCCTGGAATTTAGCCTGGTCTGGAGCAGGCTAGCTCCACAGAATAAATCTCCATGGTAACTTATATCATAACATATCCCGCTTTCCACTATCCTTTTGTGCAACTGGATCATGGATAAGTTGAGCCAGGATAAACAAGATATCCCGGCTTAATCCCTTATCCTAGTTTTGTGCAACGGGCTCATGGCACCTGCCCCTCTGAAATGATCTGTGTGGGAAAACTTCAGGTTGTCTGTGGATTACAACAGCAATGAGCATTGCATCATTTGACAGTAGTGCAAAACACATGAAACATGCTAATGTATATTAGACGTGTCACCCAGATGAGCCGATCATCAGAGCTCCGCTAAAGAAAAGAAGTTCATCTACTTATCCCTGCTGTTTTTAAGAAGCCTTTACATGTGAACGCAGACAGGGCAAAAGCCATTAATGAGGCTGTTGGCATTTCCATTTACACAGTTATGGGTCCATTTGCAGTAGTAGAGAAAATACATGCAGTAGTAGAGAACCCCTCTTCAAGTATTTATTGAAAGTGCTGGAGCCTTGTTACCCTTGAAATCGTCCATCCTTTGAGCAGGTGGTTCCGACATTTACTGATGTACGCAAACTGTGACTGAATTATCCGAGAGCATGTTAAGCTTTGAATTTTTAAATATATCCTGCTACAAGAGAAGCAAACTGAACCCACACATGCAAGTTTTATTTTTCATTAATCTATTTATATTGTACTTTTTTAACATCCTAGACACTTTTCGCTTTTTTCAGCTGACTGTGACACATTGCCTTTTAAAATAGGACTGACGTGAGTGTGTATGTTTTCTTCATTGTCGACTGTTTAACACACGAGAGGCTGGAATAACTATCTCAGGTAGTTTTAATGGAAACTTGGTGGAACAAACTGTAACTTCCGCAACTGCCTTAAACAAATGACAAGAAAACATAAATTGTGCATTTGGGACTTTTTGTCCCTTTTTTCCTTGTTTTACCAAACATGACCCGAAAACCAAGGTATATACTGAACTGTGACCTCTGTACACTATTACGCTTGTATTTTTGAGTAAAAGTTTACCGTTATCTCTGCTGTGCACTGGGGACAGCGTTGTCCTCTGGATGTTTCAACAGAGTGAGATTTGCTCATGATGGACAGCAGAGTCTGTAGCAGCACATCCAGAAGGCTCTCAACCATCATCTCAACTTCCTCCTGAACAGAGGACTCCTGAGAGGAAGGGATGGAAGAACAGAAAAAAATGAGGCAACAACTTGGATGCAAAAACATGCAACTAAAAATGCCTCACTACAAGTCACAAAGGCATTGCCATGACTGCCATCAGTTGTTTGTTTGTCATTATTGTTGAAAAACAAACTTTTCCAATAAGCACCACAAGGGGACTAATGCCATTGTCAAGTGTTGTTAGGTGGTGTGCGGCATGTATTTTACAATATCACCCAACATCCTACTATTTATTTATTTATTTGTTTATTTTTACCTGTGCTCTACTTTTAAAACCCATACCCAAACATGTTGCAACATATCTATCTGAATAAAATCACATTCAGATAGATATGTTGGTCTCTGATGATTGGTTTGGGAAAATTAAATCCACCTCCTCCATGTAAATCAGTTAGAGGGGCAGCACATGACTTAGCTAATGCTGTAATGTATTGTACCATGGAGCTTGTCTTGATTATGGAAAAGATGCTGCTCAGGATCCCAGAACAGATGAGTAGCTCCCTCTGCTGGCGCAGATGCAGGTGGATGTGATGCAGAACCACTGGCAGCAAAATACTTCGAGACTCTGAGAGGAGCAAGAGAGAAAAATTACAGAGGAGGATGCATGAAACTGAAAAGCTCTTTAAGCCCATTAGGCTTATATACATGATTTACAGGGTACTTTACAGAGGCATTATGTTTACTCATGTTGTTAAAGCACATTCAAAGACAGAGATAGTTTGTAAAAACATTTATTTCACTTGTCTCACCAGGGAAGAAGAAGAGGCGGCTCTCGACTGTACGAGCAATAGACTGCAGTTTCACAACATCCATAGACTGACCAATGTCCACTGTGCTGGGCATGCTCCCTAGGGTGCCCCTGACATATTCAGCTACCTCTTGAACAGTGAACATCTGCAGCAACTCATCAAAAATATCAGGGAAACTGTTCAACAGCGCTGCCTGAGGGGGAAACAAAAACAACAGAGGATTGGTTTTTTTCCCCCGACAAGTTCATGTGAAAAACATCATAAAAAATATCACAACAACACTCTTGACAAAAGTTGCTCTTTCCTGTACAAAGTGAAACATTGCACCTTTTCAAAGTCAAAACAAAACAGCCCAAATTATGTCTGCTATTAATATTCTAAAAGGAGCAGGAGCACAACTCGAATGTGGGAACACATTTTTCCTCTTAGTACAGCCAGCAGTTTTATTTTTTCTTGTTTCAGTCTGGAATAATCAGACCAACTTGTGCTTGAGCTGATCTTTGCTGCACTATGGAACCAACATGGAGAGGTGCTGTGACTTACTGAGATGGATGCAAGCCCTGGAGTACTACCACAGAGAGGCATGCAGCTGATCACACCCCTATTCTGTCCAAGATCAAGCCAAGCGAGTTGCAATAGCAGAGTGAGGAGTTGAGGATCAACCAAAGAATGCACAGTTTGGAAAAAATGAAACAAGTAACAAGAATGAAACAAGTTAAAAAAAAAAAAAAACAAAAGTAATCAGTGAAACATACATGCAAAATATGAGGATGGAAAAAAAAATCAAAAGAAAAAACATATACACGATGTAACATGCAACCAAAGATAAATAAGACAGATGACTTAGTCCATAAGTAGACAGCAAAGGAGTTTTCCGTGAAGTGTGAACTATCTGACCTGCGTGAATACCAGGTTCTCTGAGCTGCGGCTGTCCAGGCTCAGGACAAAGCGGATTGACTGAAACAGCTCCTGGATACTCGCTCTGAACTGCTCCTCCTCCATTCCACAGGTGGCTCTTGAGTACAGAATACGAGACTGGACGATGAACTTGAATAGGTACTCCAGAGCCTGAGGGGGGAGTCAGCAGGTCAAACAGGTGCACGTCACATCCTACTGTCACTTCCTAAAACCAAGAACCAGCTCTGAGAACTTCCTAAAACCAAGAACCAGCTCTGAGAACTTCCTAAAACCAAGAACCAGCTCTGAGAACATAGTGGATCTGAAGTTGATCATCCAGAAAAAAAAACAGTCATTGCAGAAAAGATGTGAAAAGTTGTGCAACAGAATATCTCATACACTACTTTATTGAAATACTAAACTGCTAATATGTCAATATATTCAGTGACTTTCTTTACAGAACTTCCTTCAATTAGCCGGTCATTATATGGAATATAAAACCACATCAGTGCTTTTATTTGACCATCTCCACACCCCTTCTTAATTAATCCCTGCTGCTGGCGTCAGAAAAGACTTGTTTTATTCTGCCACTCTGAGACAGGGAGGATGTGTGGTACTGTACCCTCATTGCTTCCTGGATGTGGTCCTGTCTGACGACCTCAGCCGAGCGGTCCATGTACCACTTCAGACATCGAATGAGCTCTCTGCACACACATAGTTTGAAATCATGTCACCAATAAGTGTTAACTATGGGCGAGTAAATTCAGATTTGCGTGATGTTTCAAAACAGTTGTTTCAGTAAATGTGGGTATACTTGTATGCCAAAGCTCCAGCAAAGTGGTTTTGGATGTAGGAGTCCATCACAGGTCTGAAGTGATAGAAACGACTGTCCCTGAGCAGGTTAATGATGAACACCTGCACACGCGCACACGCGCACGCGCGCACACACACACACACACACACACACACACACACACACACACACACACACATACAAATACATGTTTTGTTCCTTTGCTTCGGGGTGAAATATATAATTCAAATCATGAGTATAGGTGTGCTGCTTTTATTGCCCTACCAGTGACTGGAAAACCAGAGGTCCGTATTTATCTGTGTTGTCATCTAAAAGACAGAACAGCGTGTCCAGGACATCTCGCAAGAACTATAAGAAGAAAAAGAACAACGCTCAGCCCAACCATCACAACAAAAATGTATGGCTGACAAGAAAGGAGAAACAATGAGTAGCCCCTTCACCAGAAACATAGCGTTACGCCTTTTTAAGTTCTGATAATGTCATGTCTAAACAGTCTGGAATATATTGTCAAGAAGATATTGGATTATTATTATAAAACACATTATGAATAATGCAAAGCTAAAAAATTCATGTAAATCGGTTAAATCAGTGAATCCGTTTATGAGAAATGATAATATGATCAATGATCAATTAAGTCACATTTAGCATTTATCTTGACCTAAATAATTCCATTGCTTGATGCTGTGAGTCAAGGGTGCTCACTACAGCATTTAATTACACAGCAGGAAAATACACTTAACATCAGTAGGTCTTTAAAATGTCTGACAACAGTGACCTTGACAATCTCCTCTCCACTTATCTGCCGCAATCGGCCAAGGATGTCCAACACTCTTTCCGGATGAGCCTTCCAATTGAGAAGGGCCAGTAGGTCCACTGAAAATAGAACCAAATTGAGTTGAATCAGAAGAAAGTGGGAGGTGAAATCTATTTTTTCAAAGCTAGAAGAGTGTCTGATTACCATTTTGTGTGAGTTTGGTGGAACAAAGTATTGTGGAAACCCACAGCGTTTCTTTAGAGCTTCTCTGGAAAGGCAAGTTAGCTGGCAGGTTGGGGCAGCTGTTGAAGTCCTCCTTACAACACGGCAGACTCAGGTAAAGGCCCTGGTTACTGAAGGTGGCATTCTCATCACACTATAATAGATGGAGGGTCAGAAAAGATTCATTAATGTTTGGAGATACTTCATTAAGATAAGAGAACAATTTCACCGCAGCAGCACTGTGGAAAAGGAGGCTGTGGTACTGGTCAGTGATTTCCATCATGATCCAGCCCTGGACTCTGCTTTGGACATTATAGTTGCAATTGCAGTTTTGTTTTGAAGTCTGTGCTCTGCCTCATGTGTGCCTAGATTATTTTCTGCCTTTGCACAGCAATTCACTTCCCCACTTTTCTGTGTGTTCATCGCCAGCAAGGTATATACTGTACACTGCCAACTTAAATATTCATCTTGCCATATTTTCTTTGCACATATATTTGCTTTGCACGTATCCTGAGGTCTGATGTTTGAAAATTAAGAGCCATTTTATTCATATTCTCCTTTGTTTCCAGGAGTTCCCTGTTTTACAATAAAGGTTGTTTTTTTCTGGTTGTTTGGACATTTGCATTATCATTTGGATGTTAGAATTTTGCCTGTCCACTTTTCTGTTGTGTTTGCTTCACTTGACTGCCTACCTGTTCCTCTATGTTTCCCAAAGACAAAAGAACCTTGACTGCCAAAGACCACAGAGACTCTAGGGGAGTAGTCTCTTCCTCCCAAGTTCTCAGAGGTGCAGCCTCTTTCCAAGTTCCCAGGGGTGCAGCCCTTCTTCGTGTTCCTTGGGGTGCTGCAGAGCCACAGCAGGCCCTCCCCTCCAAGTCTCAGAGGATGCTGAAGACGCTGCAGCATCCACTATTCAAGTCTCCAAAGATGTTGCTGACATCTCAGCAGCCCCTCTCCAAGTTTCCTAGGTGCCGCCAATTCCACAGCCTTTTTCCTGTAAGTCTTCCGGAGTGCTGCCAATGCCATGGTCCCTTCCCCCAAAATCTCCAGAGCCCAAGCTGCCATCACAGCTCCCCTCCAAGTCTACAGAGTTGCTGCAGCCTCTAACATTTTCTGAGGTGCGGCAGTCTCCACAGATACCAGTGTTGGTGCTCATGTCCTCTAAATCTTCAGACTTGCAGTCCTTGTCTTCTAAGCCTGTTCTGTGATCCTTCAAGTCTTAAGAGCAGCTTTCAAAGCCTCCTGTCTTGCAGCCATGTAGGTCTTCAGAACCAGAAGAGCAGCAGTCCCTGTGTCCTATTCTACAGCAGATTCCAGATCCAGTGCAAGGATATTCATTCTAGTTCACTTAAGTGCACAGTCTTAGGTAACACTGATGCTGCTTGCAATATTGCAATGATTGCCAATGATAGCATGCTAAATGCTACCACACTAAAATGTCACCATATTAGACTGGCAGAGTTAGTCCAGAGCTGCGTACTGTGGGGTTGTTTAGATCTGGCCATTGGAGAATTCTCATATTGCTATGCTGATAATTCTTATAACCTGAAATCCTGTCAATTCTGGACAATTCTTAATATAACTCACTAAAAACAGGGTCTTATGCAACAGAGAAGAAATCCATGAAGAAAATACCACTTTAGTTTAAGTCTACTCAACCTGGCTACATTTATTTGTGAAGGAGAATGTAAGGTATGTTCTTTTTCATCAGAACATCAGGTCTACTACTGAGAAACATTAATAATGACTGACAGCTATTATTTGTCTACTCAAAGGAACCAACTTCCCACCAAAGCTGGGCCAGTTTAATGCATCATTTACATTAAGATTAAAGAGTCAAATGCAAACTAGAGTGTGCCTCTATATCTTATTAAGTTAGCGCTTTATATATATCAGACTTCATCATACCTTGTACACATATAGCTCATGGCTCTCATCCGAGAGTGTGGTCCCATCTTCTCTCATCAGAGGAGTGAACGCAAAACCAAATAGTTTTTTCTCCCCTTTGTCTTTAGCTGAAAGAAGGCACATCATATATAATGCATCACATACTTGCATGTACATGTTTTAGAATCTGTTCTAAGAAGCCCAAGTACAGAGGGTAAACTGCCATCGGGCTGTATTACTAACTCACTGGAGCAGTGCCTGAACTCGAAGCGTAGGTGGGAGCCTCTGAAGCGATCTATGGGTATAGGCAGCTTGACCATCTCACTCCAGCGAGGACTGTTGTTGTGGTAAAGGACAAAAGAGCGATATTCACTTGTGCTGGGCTCCCCGCTGCCCAAACTGATGCAGTCCTGAGAGGTTAAGGAACATGGGAGATTACTGTTGGTGACTTAACACTGTGAATAAAAACCTGGATACTGAGGAGGAAGGGCTTCACTCATCGTGGCTTATAAATTCATCATATACTACATGATTAATTATTCAAGCATGTCATACTTTGAGTGTATCCCCATCGGCATAGAGGACATAGAGCGTGACTTCGATGTTCTTCTGGACACTCTTGCCACCCCTTTCAAACTCTCCCCGTTCCAGGGTGAGATACAGGTCATTTCTGGTGTCACCTTGAAGAATTCAACCAGAGTAATCTTTGTTAGCTAAGAAGAAAATTAGTGAAATGAACACATCACAGCAATGTGTCAGCACTGCTTACTTGGGAGTCAACCACAACAGCAAGTCAAAGCCCTAGACAATGAAGACCAACATGCCTCCTGCCTTGTGATGTTAATAAGTTATACATGTCAGCCTCTGCTCCACAGACGAACTATGAGCAGTGAACGTAAATTAAGCTGCTGCATAGTGACCACAAAGGACTGCGCCTGAGTTGTAATAACACTGTTTCTCATGACTGCATCAGCACCTTTTGTGAGGTCAGTGTTTAATGCAGTTATTTATAAAATCAGATTAAAGTTATTTATATCCAAGTCATTTCCTTGGGGACATGAGTCACAAGGAGTAATATTGGGAGGTATTTCAGGCGAACTGGAGATCATACATTCTCTGTAAACATAAAGCAGAGTAATGCTGGATGATGAAATACACCAAAATAAACACACCTCTTTTTGAGTTATCTTTAAAGACCTCTGCACTTTATAATTAATGCAGGCACCTGATCTAAGTGCTAATCTCATGCAAATGTGCTGTGAAACAAAGTTCCATGTGCCACTCTGCTCCTTGTCAATCCTTCATTCCAATCCATGTTTTCATTACATCCTTCCTGCAGTATCACTCTTCTCTGCCATCTGGGGCCTATGTTACCTGATCTGTGACCTTTCCCTCTTTTCATTCCTCCAAGCCATCTGGCCTCTGGTCTCCACCTCCTTATTGAACATCTCTGTACCCATTACTGCAGACAGCTCTTTGCCTCCTTACCTGGCAGGATGACATCTGGGAAACCCAGTTTGCGTGTGAGTGCCAGGGCCCTGTTGAACACAGCCTGGTTCTCTCGCCTGATCTGCTCCAGCTCACCTCTCAGCAGCTGCAGGGAAATGATGAGGCCTGGGAAGAAGGGGGGTTGAGGGCGTAAGCATGTGTGTGTGTGTGTGGGTGTGTGTGTGTGTGTGTGTGTGTGTGTGTGTGTGTGTGTGTGTGTGTGTGTGTGTGTGTGTGTGTGAGAGGGTTGCGGGGTGGGGGGCAAACAGCAAGGACCAATGCTAGCTTTGCATGTTTAGCTGAGATTACACAATGGGAGCTTGACCAGCGCATGAACCTGAACTCATCTTTTCAGTGTGGTTGTGTGTGTGTGTGTGTGTGTGTGTGTGTGTGTGTGTGTGTGTGTGTGTGTGTGTGCGTGCGTGTGTGTGTGTGCTGCGACAGATGCTCCACCATGCCGCGTCCCAGCAGACGACCAGCTTAAAGTTCATCAGCAAAGGCCTCC
>CAAKHG010021097.1:0-11754 GCA_901007715.1 Dactylopterus volitans
CCGGGGGGGGGGGGGGGGGGGGGGGGGGGGGGGGGGGGGGGGGGGGGGGGGATGCCAGCGGAGTGACACACGTTGTTGTTGATGTTTTCACGATGCTGGGTCGAGTCACTGCTGTTGAACTGGATGCGCTCAAATAGCGCGGCTGACACCCCCCCCCTCAATCATGTGACACACACACACACACACACACACACACACACACACACACACACACACAGTAGCCGTTCGGCTGCTATGACTAGTCAGGCTGATTAAATGCCATCAAAGACGCACACACTCCTCTCCCGTTTTCTCGCGGAGCTTCGCCTTCGCGGACAAGTACAACACAGTTGAGAGTAACTACGCTCCAACGCGCGCGCGCGCGTTCTCCCCCGTGGCCCCACGTCAGATGAGGGACTAGGTCGTGTGTCGCGCTTCGGTTGTCCGCCTCCACCCTCGGGCGACGGCGACGGCGACAGCGAAACGTCATACAGCACTTCGCCGCGTCCCATCATATCACTCCGCGTGTTGCGCCCATCAGTGGCAGCATGGGCGAAAGCGCGCGTGTGTTAGTGTGTGTATGTGTGTGTGTGTGTGTCATCTAGCGCGGCCACCCTCCCGTCTACCCACCTGTGCTGCAGCGCCACGAGTCCCAGCGTCAGGACCTGGGCCACCTCCAGCTGGGTGGGCCACTCTCCGGCCGCCACACACCCGAACACCCCGCACTCCTCCCCGATGCCGCTCTCCTCGAACTCCATCTCCCCCCCCCCACCTTGGCCGTGCGCGCCGCTCCGCTCCTCCGCCGGCTCCCGAAGCCCGAAAACTTGCTCGTGGGTGCGACAAAAGCACGCGCGCCGGTGCCGTCGACCGAGCACGTGCCTCGGGCCGAGTCCTGGCTGTTTTAAAAGTAATAAGATATATGGTTTAAAAAAAGGGGGAGTTTTAACAGACCAAACACGCCGCCATGACCGAGCTGATCAAAACTTCATCAAACACCTTGGCTGAACTCACGTGGTGTTCGGCGACGGGGCGGGTAGCCAATCACGCAGCGGGCAAACGGATCGATTAGACAGCCAATCGCTCTGGTGTCCCGTCGGCGCTCCTCCGTCAGTCTCCTTGTCAAAAAACAGCGCAGTTTACGGTGATGGACCCGAAAAGTTCTTCCTCTATCCGCTGTGGCTTTTGAGCGACTCCCCCTTCCCCCCCTCCCCTCTCTCTCTACGTGGGGAGCGACGCGCTGCTGTGATTGGTCGGCCGCAAGACTTGAAGTCTCGTGATTGGCTGTTGTGCCACTCCAACTTCCCTTTTCTGCTGCGCGCACACCTCCTGCTGCCTCTTCATCTAAAAAACTTTTCCAAGTTGCGAGGCACTCCGGTTCACCGTCTGTTTGTCATTTCAGGACTGCCGGTCGTCGAAGAGCAACATGGCCTCCACCGCAGGTACAGTAAAGCGACGAGCGATGCTAAACACTCAACACGCAGCCTTTAATTCCGCGGTGGGGGGGGGGTTTGGCTTTTTCCTGCTTTGTGTGCGCGTGTTTCAGAGCTGAACATCGGCAAGAAGCTGAATGAGGGCAAGACGAAGCAGATATTTGAGCTGGCGGACCAGCCCGGACTGGTTCTGGTCCAGTCCAAGGACCAGATCACCGCCGGAAACGCGGTGAGGAAAGACCAGATGGAGGGCAAGGCTGCCATCGCCAACAGGACCACGAGCTGCGTGTTCCAGCTGCTGCAGGAGTCTGGTGAGGCGTCGCTCAGCAGTCGCGCTCGCGCGTGTGTGTGTGTGTCTAGCACGCTCGCAGCCAATCCTCGCTCTCCTCACACACACATGCGCGCGCTTTTTCTACTTCAATAAATTCACCCTTTTGTGTGTGTGTGTGTGTGTGTGTGTGGAAACCCTCCACGCAGTCTTCAGCGATAAGAGTGAGCCGCCATCAGTCGTCAACAAACGCCACCTTTGACTCATTTACCCCACTTAACCTTTTCTGCTCAAACCGGGTGGAAAAAGAGACCTGCAAGTCACTGAAGACAAAGTCTCTGAGGTCAAATCTGAGCGGCAGGGTGTTTTAAGGGAATGATCGCTTGGTTCACAAGGTCTCGGGGAAGAGCTGTCATCATTTTACTAAACTCAATCAAGTACTATTGATTTTTTTTTTTTTCAATCAAAGCGGCCGCCCAGTACCAACAGATACTGACTTGTGTTGAGGTTGCTATCAATTACATTACTTGGCTTGCATTATCGAAATGATTTTGAGCGCATCAGTATCGGCCGGTAAATCTTTGACCTGTGTGCAACACAAGATTAGGATTACGCGCTTTTCTCTCTGTCGTGAGATTGAACGTACCTCCTCCCTCCCTTCCATTATGTGCAGCGTATGCCTGCATGATCCTGATCAGATGCATGCTGCAAACCGCTGACATGGCCATCAGTACTATTAGATAATCGGGTCTATAAAAAGCCCATATTCCAAAATGACTGAATTGATTTAAAGTTAACAGGGTAACTGCGATCCATGCGCTGCTCACGAGTTTAGCGCGAGTCTGCTAAACTGTGTGTAATTGCTGCCTTGTGACTTAAAAGTTGGCTGCTTTTAATCACCCAGAACGTGACCGTCACCAGCCTACTTGTCCCTCATTTTAAGGTCGCTGAATCTAAACGCTTAATCGAATGCCTTTGTCCTTTTTTTTTTAGGCGTCAAGACGGCCTTCGTGAAGCAGCACTCGGACACGGCCTTCATCGCAGCCCATTGTGAAATGATTCCCATTGAGTGGGTGTGTCGAAGGGTGGCGACCGGTTCCTTCCTCAAGAGGAATCCAGGTGTGAAAGAAGGCTACCGCTTCTCGCCCCTGAAGATGGAGATGTTCTTTAAAGTGAGTCTCGGCGCTCGCGCCTCCTTAAAGTGTGCTGTGGCTTGGATCGGTTGTGGTTAAATCGCGGTTGTGGTTAAAACCGTTTGCTCTCTGCTGCAGGACGATGCCAACAACGACCCCCAGTGGTCGGAGGAGCAGCTGCTGGAGGCCAACTTCTGTCTGGCCGGGCTCACTATTGGTCAGTGCGAGGTGGACATCATGAACCGCAGCACCGTGGCCATCTTTGAGATCCTGGAGAAGGCCTGGGCCACGCAGAACTGCACGCTGGTGGACATGAAGGTATGCCGCGCCGTGCTGCCCCCTGCTGGCTAAGTCGGCATCCTCGCGTGACCACCCAGTGACTGAGCGCTGGCAGCTGCTGCGCAAATAACTGGATTATCTTCCTTTGTCGTAGATTGAGTTTGGTGTGAATGTGAAGACTCAGGAGATTGTCCTTGCTGATGTCATCGACAATGACTCATGGAGGCTGTGGCCTGCTGGAGACCGAAGCCAGCAGAAAGATAAGCAGGTCAGGGTTTTTGGTTTTTTTTGGGTTTTTCAACATTCATTGTTTCTTTTCTTCTTCTTCCTTTGCTGATTAAAATCAGTTCAAGAGATTTTTTTCTTCCTTTTCATCCCACTAGGTTTATCGGGACCTTAAAGAGGTCACTCCAGAGGCAATGCAAATGGTGAAGAGAAACTTTGAGTGGGTCTCTGAAAGGGTCAAGGTACTTTGAACCGTTTCTCCAATCTCCTCTTTATCAGTACCAGCTTCTGATGTTTGTTTGCTTTTAATCAACCGTTAAATAGACGGGCATAGTTCATCTCAGTTTTATCATTTTCAGATTCTGAACCTCTAAAGGACTACGATTTTATTGTGATAATAAACTCCTCGCTAAACAGGTTCTGCAAACAGGCCTTTTTTTTTTTTTTTTTTAAGTGGACTATAACCTGGGGTTTGCATGGAGCTCATGAGTGCCTCATTGTGTCTGCAGCTGCTGCTGGAGCCCCAGGCTGGCGGCAGGGTGGTGGTTCTGATGGGCTCTACCTCCGACATGGCCCACTGTGAAAAAATCCGGAAGGCTTGCACCTCCTACGGGATCCCCTGCACTCTGAGAGTCACGTCTGCACACAAAGGCCCAGATGAGACGCTCCGCATTAAGGCACAATATGAAGGTGCAGGTTCTTTTTTTCTTTTTTCCCCATCACTCCGGATGAAGAAGTACTTACAGCATAGCAATAAAAGTGAGAACGGGGCCTCATCTTTATGTCCAGACCGAACTGAGTGTGATGCAGTGAAAATAAGACGCAGCATGTGCAAGGCTACAGAAGTATTTGCTGCCTGTTTGGTTGCAAATTGCTTAGTTGTTGCGTTCAGGGGTTGTTATTCACTAGGCGGTATCATTATACACAGCAGATCCATCATCTTTATTTATTGTTTTTTTTTTATCTTTGTGTGTCATCTCTTATTAGTCCCACAAGGGGAAATTACTTCTCTGCATTTTGCCCAACTACTGTATATTACACACACACACCACACATCTATCACACACCTCACACACAGACACACACACACACCGGAGCAGTGGGCTGCCATCGTTACAGCACTCGGGTCATTTTGCGATGTTGGGTGCCTCGCTCAAGGCCACTTTTCCCGAGTTGTGGGAGGAGCAAGCGCTGTGCTTCACTCCCCCGAAGCGGACCGGCACCCTTTTTTTAGTACCGGGCCCGCTTCTCAACCACGGAGCAGCCGAAGCCACCAAACCCCAATCTGACCCCGGCTGCCGTCTCTTGTTTTCCTCTCCCCACTCCCCGATACCTGCGCGCGCTTCCTCAGGTGACGGCGTTCCCACCGTGTTTGTGGCGGTCGCCGGCAGAAGCAACGGCCTCGGCCCAGTGATGTCTGGAAACACGGCTTATCCTGTCATCAACTGCCCGCCTCTGACTCCAGACTGGGGCGCGCAAGATGTTTGGTCGTCCCTCCGCATGCCGAGCGGTAAGAATTTCGCTCTGTGTTGCCCCTTTTTTTTTTTTTAAACCGATGGTCGCGTTTGAGTTCATTTTCCATTAAGTGGGCCTCGCTTTGTTTCCCTGCCACAGGTCTCGGCTGTTCCACCATCCTCTCCCCAGAAGCCGCCGCTCAGTTTGCTGCGCAGATCTTCGGTCTGACCAATCACCTGGTGTGGTGCAAGCTGAGGGCCTCCATGCTCAACACCTGGGTGTCCCTCAAGCTGGCCGACAAGAAGCTGCAGGCCTGCAGCCTCTAAAAGTGGCTGAAGGCTCATTTAAGCCAACCGCTGTCAATGTTTACCCAGAAAACCCCAGTAACGGTAGAAGTCATCTGTACCTAATTCCTCTCACACGTAAATCATTCCATTAAACAAATAATTCAATGAACATATCTTGATTACATGTCTTGTCTGGTTGTGTCATCCCATTATCTCCAAAGTGCAGTTTTCAAAATAATAGAGTATTCTTCTCTGCTTATCTCTGAAGTAACACTTTGTGTCTTAATGGAATACAGAGATCGACTGTAGTCTTTTGTGTAAATGTTCTGTAATGGATGCACCTTATTCTGATGTTTTGGAAAACAACATTAAATAAATTTAATAGTATTTGGTTTACAGTACATCACTGGTAGTGTTGGGAAGGTTCTAAGTCCTCAGTTATAAAGATAAATTGCACGTATTACACTTAAAACGAGGTTCATTTTGGGTTGGGATTCAGAGGACTCGGCATGATTCTGCACCGCACAATGTTTCCTTCATCAGACGGCAGCAGTAGTGTACAACAGGTGCCGTGCTAAAATGATGTGCTGCATCCCAGAGAGGAGAGCTGCTTCAGCACTGTTCCCTGTATCTGGGAGTTGGTGTGGTACCTCAACTCGGCCGCAAGGGGGAGCTCGTAACCCATGTTGGCGATCCAAAATCTTAACCTTTCCATCCGTTCCAGTAGTTTGCAGCCAAGGGAATGAGTCAGAATATCATGCCACCATTTTATTTTTTACTTCTATTATAGCACAGTGTTCCCTTTGATAACAAATGATGGGTGTAACAACCCATGATGTGCCAAATCTTTGTTCACGTGTGGGTGGGAGTGGGAGGATGGAAGTGCTGAGGAAAGAGAGTGTGGTACAGATGAGTGCAGAGAAAAGCCTCTGCATTTGATATTTAGTTACATTTCATGCTTTTAAATGCATTTACTGTGGGCTTTTCAGCCTTCTTACCTCTTATCTGATATGCAGCCTAAAGACGAGATATAAAGCCACTGAAATGACATGGATATGTATATATTGATGATGCCGGGTCTCCATGACAACCGTAACATAGCAACAGTCACTCTATATACAATAAGCTGCCTTTTTTTTCCTCTCTTCCTACTCTTCTCCTCTGCTGAGCTCCATAGGCCCAGAATGTATCTCTTAATTTTCTTCTTCACTGGCCATTCACTTCTCCGCTGCCTCCCGTCCCCATGGAGACCACAATAGCTGGGAGTAACCAAACATAACATGAATCATCGGCAGAGTCTACCCCTCTAATGAGCTGCAAATATGTTTGGTCATGGCTTTTCCTTGAGCTTAGCATCATCACTGGTTTCCTCTTTGTTGTAACAAGACATATGTGTCTGCTCGTGCAATAACTGAACCCGAGGCGGACATGCGGCCACGTTCAAAAAAAGCCATTTATTGAGCTCTGAAAAGCTATGACGTATCAAGCAGTTATCACTACTCCAGTTTATTTACAAGATCTACTACAGTATTTTTTTTTTATCATCTTTCGTGTTTGGTCTTGTGTACAAAATGTCTATGAATAAATATCATCACTATCTTTTTGCTATGTTCTCACAGGATGTACATAATGAGCACAACATCGTCCTGACGTCAATCCCACACCATCCGTTCTGCTATAATCTTCATCTTTTGTACGCAATCTACAATGTTACTCCCTCCTCTTCACTTCACAGGACTACAGAGCTTCCAGCTATCTGCGTTGACCATCTAGCCATTGAACAGCGTCATCACAGCGCCCCCAGGTCGTGGCAGGAGCGGGACTTCTGCCTCAGGAACCTGCCAACCTCTCGTTCACGGGGGTACCGGGGAACCAGGCTGGACAGGAAGCGTTTTGCGCGAGAAGTGATGCTTTCGCGTTGGCCCCCGTTCATGTCGTCTGCGCTGGTCCCAGGGGGCCATGGGGACTGACCCCGGGCTAACCGCACAGCACACTCCAGGAGCTCTGGGGTACGGTGATCCAGAGAGGCAGAGATCTCGAGATAGAGACAGTTGAAGAGGGCAGCGCTGGACATGGCCTCTGCAATAGACACATTTAGAGGGACAGCGTTCAGTTTTAACTGCAGCAATGTTTCAGTTCCTCTGAACTTTGTGTCACTTTTAAGCTGCTTCCTCTGCGGCCCTGACAGCATCTCAAGAATTTTAATGCACCTAAATCTACTTTGCTGGCAAGAGCCATTTGTGTCCAATCCAATTATCTGAGGGTTCTTTAAAATAACATCAACTGCTTCTTCCACGTTGACTCAGTCTATATGCAAATTCCCAAGTTTTCTGGACACATTCCACTGCCAAGTAAATTGCCAGCATTTGAGCGCTGCGAGTTTCAAGACCCTTCATTACACTGCTATAAATTACTGTCCCACCAGTGGGTGATAGCGATGGATCGCCATCACACGGTTGAGCTCTGACCGCGACAGCAGCCCGCCTGGTTTTGTTCCCAGTAGACATGGACGCAGTAATGTCGAGCAGGTGAGGCAACCGCGCTCTCGTCTCGCTAAATATGGCTACTCGTGCTAATAATATACCTGAAACACGACATGTGGAAGGACAGTGACTTTTCCTGATGCCATCAGAGGCGTACCCAGTGTGTGAGCTGTATCGTCGTGGACCTCAGGGATGGGTGAAGCGCTAGTGTGTGGAGCATCCCGGGAGGGGAGACGTACGGTGTGTGCTTATGTAGATGAAGTGCATGGATGCACTGCAGAGGGCTGGTGTGCAATCAGCATGGTTGAGTATGTACCCTGACTGACATAATAATGAGCCTGACACTTGTGTTGCAGTCTGCAGATCTGGGTTTGAAAGCCTTGGCTACCATGCTGGTGGCAGCACATCTTTAACTCGGATTGAAGGTGAAACTTTTCCCCTCTCAGCAGATGAATGTGAAAACGGTCCGATATCGTCTAACCACAATATGTAATGAGCATGGACGAATAACAAACTCTTCATAACAGTCAAGCACTTACAACCTTTTACTGAAGGTCATGTTGTTTTTGGGTTTTAGACTTCAAGAGTCATTTGATTCCCAGCAGCCATCAGCAAAACCTCAGATGCCACACTGTGCTATTAAAGGTGTCAGGTGATGGGCGACAGGAAAGAAACACACACAAAAAAAACAACCTTTGACTTGCTGAGCCTCAACACAAACATTGTAAACTGCAAACACTGTCACGTGAGGAACCCAAAAACCTCAGCACAGGCTGCAAGGACGGACGCCACAACAGAAGGAAATGATGACGCGGCTCGGGGAGAAGCGTCGACGTGGAGGTGGAAACGCCGCCTGACGTTACCTTGAGCGGTGACTTCACGAGAGCGAACCAGGTCACTCTTGTTACCGACAAGGATGATGGGAGTTTGGGGCTGAGTCTCTCTCAGGAGAAGCCGGAGCTGAGCGGTGCGGTGGAAGCTCCGCCTGTCGGTCACCGAGAACACCAGAACACACACCTCACACTGCAGTGCCGACAGGTCCTGAGGGACAGACACATGCGCACTGTGTTAGAATCATGGCAGCTTGGGCTACTTTAGAGCAGGTTATGAATATATTAAACATGTATTTATTATTTTTCCTTATAGGTTATGAATATTTAACCAGCGTAAGAACATGTTGTGCCTGGAGACGCAGCGGCTGCAAGCCCGTGTAAAACTGCGCATCACACCGGCTGCAATTCACCATGACACACACACACACACACACGCGCGTACTCACACTCGCATTCATCGTGTCCAAGCACGGGAGAAACAAAGCCGCCCAAAATAAACGTATACCACGGAGAATTTCCTCAAACACGCAACATCTGCCTGTCTTTGTTGGAGCTGTCATGGTCCACTGACGTCTCATTCAGTTTGTATCACATTGAAAGACGGAGCTAATAATAGTCAGAGTATAACACTACCATTACAAGTGATCAAATTCCGTGTTAAGAGTGACGTGACAGCGTCGCTCACAGCGAATAAAAGCCATTATACGATGAGAAACATGTAAAAAAAAAAAAAAAAACCGAGACCCCACATGAGACAGATTGTGTCACGTGGGTGTGTACAGTATTCGGCGTTTCCACACGTCCACCGAAACGCTAATGCAGTCATTTTGCACATCTGCTCGCTCTCTCTCTCTCTCTCTCCCCCCCTGCTTCTCTCTACCTCTCTCCGCCTCTTTCACACACATTCACACGCAGATGCCTCAGATGCCTGCGCTCGAGGGAAAAGAGGAAAAAAAGTGGGCAAAACAACCTGATAACGAGCTTCAGCCGGATGCAGATGCGGCGTGTGCCATATATCGCAGATATTATATTTGATGGTGTCATATATCAATGTAGGTTTGTGCAGTGTTTGTGTTGCACAAACACTGCACATGTGATCCATTGCACATGGATCACGCCACATTAACTTTTTTTTTTGATATTCCTCTTTGTTTTTTTTTTTTGACCTTTAGAATGTTATTTTCCCCTCGTTTGTTTTCTCGTGTCTGTGGCAGCACGAGTGCAGTCGTGGCATCCAGACTGTCGGCGGCCTGTCCCCGCCTTCTACCCGGCGCACGCTGCAACACAAACAAGCGGGATGGATGTTCCTCATAAAAAAAAAAAAAAAAGGCCTACAAAGCTGGGAACCCAGATATCGTTCGTCGCACGGTCGAGCACACAAGTCAATCTGGAATCCAATCTGAAAAGGTACATTTTGAGCGCCTGAAAACGATCCCGCAGGCCTTGGGTCCTCGATCAACAGCAGACACACAAACACACACATATAAATATATATATAAAGCTGTGAGGAGGGAACAGTGGCCTAATGAGGGAGCAGGGAGTGGGGACAGTGAAGTGTTGTTTGGCTCACCTGTCTCCAGTTGTCATAGATAATGATGGTGCTCTCCTCATCATCCACGGCGACTGTGCGCACATAACCCTCCCCTGAGGACAGGCAGAGCAGCAGTTAGGTCTCACCGGGGTGATTTATCTACCTCCCGCTCCCGCCGAGGAAGGCAGCGGCTGCCTTCCCATTGTCTTACATGGCCGAGCGCGAATCCTGACAAACAAACAGCCGTGTACCATCAGAATCCACTGATGCCGTCCTGTCCATGTCCCCCGCCAGAGCCATGGCCAGAGAGGACTTCCCCACGCCGTTCTGCCCCAGCAGGGCGATCTTCAAGGGCCCCTCGGGTCGTCCCTCCGCTGCCACGGTCAGAGCGTCGTCCAAGGCTGGACTGAAGCTGATGGGCGAAGCAGACGGTCCCGCCGCACCCGATGTCCAGTCGCAGTCATCATGGACGGCCTCCTCCCGCCTGAGCTGGTGCTTGATTGGCAGAGGGGTGCTCCCTCTGCGGACAGTCGGCGTGCTGGCCAGAGTCATGCTGTCACACTGGAGGAGAGACAGGAGCGCACAGGGAACATCTCCTGGTTATCTAGCCCGTAAAGGTGCTTCATTCGGATATGGTGCCTCCAAACAAGACAAAAGCAAAGCTTGGCGTGGCTTTGAAGAGCACTCCAGTGTTTTTCATTATGCAAGTTCATAAGGAAAGAGCCACAATTAAAAAGGGGATGGTCACACTCAAAGCAGATGAGGCTAAAGCACTTTGACTTTAATTTCTTTGTTTGAGCCAAGTTTCAGATGATGCTGGACGCCACAGTTCTCATGGCACCTTTTCTCTACCCCACAATGACCTTTCCTCTCAAATGTATGAAATCCCCACCCAAGAATTACGATAAGCCTGATGGCACGACCGTCGTCATCGTCGCGCAGGAATACTGAACGCCGTTTAACCCCGAAACTCCAAAAGTGCTCTACCGACTCAAACACCTCACCCAGTCCTCCGTCGCCATAGTGCTGAGTGGATAATGGCTGAATTTTTCATTTTTTTGGGCCAACTATCCCTTTAAGCTGTGCTTCCGTTGCTGCAAGAGGCCCTGCCGCCACTAAATGTTGCAATGGGTTCACCAGCTTGTTGTTAACTTTGTCTGCGACTTGGTGTCGGGCGGGACCACTGTGCTCTTTTTACTTTAAACTGTCAATGAGAACCAAAAGCGAGTCTACTGGAGCAGTGAAGCAGCAGGCATCCAGTCTTAAAAAAAAAAAAAAAAAAACGTATGAAGGAGGGCGACTGTGTGAGCAACATGAGCAGCACTTTTCACTTTTCACATCAAATAATCTGATGCGGTGTTCTAAGAGGCAATATAAGTTACCAATCAGAAGATGCTTCGATGAAGTACATACACACAAGTACACACACACCTGCTTGTATACTGTAATACAATTGCACAATTACCCTCAAATGACAGACATGGGGTCTTTCAGGACAGTACGTGTTTCCTTGTGACCACAAACCACTAATCTTACCATTCCATCTTACCTCGCAACGTGTAAACAGGTCTACGCACACACACACACGGACACACACACTGAGCCATGTTTTCATCACTTCAGGCATTACATTTTTTTTTTTTATGGCGCCCACAAACCACTACTCAGTGTGTGAGCAAATTTCCACACACAAACACACGCACGCACGCACGCAAGCACGGCACATGCAGGTGATAAATTCCTCCACACACACACACACACACACACACACACACACACACACACACACACACACACACACACACACACAGTCAAGAGTCTAGTCTAGATGATCAGGGACATATTTATCTA